>MU122094.1:0-19164 GCA_014904905.1 Wilcoxina mikolae CBS 423.85
ATCTTGATTCTATTGTTCTTTACGCACACGCCCTTAGTGAACGAGCAGTTACCATTCACGACTTTTGGTATACGCGTGCGTTCATTGCTCACTACGACATCGCCTTCGAATATTGTCACTGGTTCTACACCGGTGAACTTCCTTCGGCTTATTACCACAACCCGTCTGAAGACGAGGACGAAGAAGAGTCCTTTTCTGAACTCTTTCACGACGAAGAAGATTTTCAGGACACTTACGACTTCTAAACGGTAGGCGGCCATACTTATGACGATACTTGAGTCATAAGTATCCCCGTAACATCTTGAACCCAGTGATAGCTAGTATTCGGCCAGCGATAGACAAAAAGAATATTCTACTTTGGTATACACGACTCGGGCACCTGGCCCTTCTGGTCATCAAGCGACTTCAGAACACTGTTAAGGGTATACAATTGCACACCAGAAGCCCCTTGACCTGCACCAGTGACACGTGCATTATGGGCAAGATGTTCAGACAGCCTTTCAAGGCCTCGACCACTGAGGATAAGCATCGCACTGGACTCTTCGAATTAGTTTACTAGGATGTCATTGGGCCCATGCAGACCCCTACAATGAGAGGGTATCGATATATCATCATGTTTACCGATGACTACTCGAGGTACGCCAAAGTCTTGTTCATGAAGACCAAATCTGAAGCTCTGGCATGTTTCAAGGAGTACCTAGTGAAGGCAGAGGTCCAGCACCTGAAGTTGAAATTGTGCCGAATTCGAGTGGATGAAGGTGGAGAGTATGGAAGCCGTGAGAAATTCCCCGAGTTTGTGGCTGGAGAAGGGATTACTAGGGACATTTCAGCCCCATACTCACAGCAGCAGAATGGGCTTTCTGAGTACTGCAACCACACTGTTATGGACCAAGCTAGGTCGATGCTGAAGCATGCTGGGATGCCGAACAAATTCTGGGCCAAAGCCGTGCCCACAGCAGTATATATAAAGAACCGACTACCGATCAGCACCTTGCCAAACTCCACTCCGTATAAAAGATAGACTCGACGAAAGCCTGATATCTCTCACCTTCTAGTGTTTGGCTGCTTGGCATATGCTTGGATCCATACAGACATGAGGAAGAAGTTAGATGACCATGCATATCGTAGTGTGCTACTCGGATACTCGGAGACTGCAACCCAGTATCGAGTAATGGACATCCACTTTGGACGAGTTTTCATTGCCCGTGACCTCAAGTATGACGAAGGTACACTATACTTCCAGCACCTTAAGGCTTCCAATCAGCCAAGCTTCTCCCTCAACCATGCCGAAGAACCAACGAATGACGACCTGACTATGAAACGAACCCCGAGCCAGGTGGCCCAGAAACCGGCAGCCTAGAAACCAAGTCAAGCTACTCGACAACCGAATATCGAGGTTATCAACCTGATTGGCTCCGACGATGACACCCTCTCACCACCTCCCGAGTCTCAAGAATCGACAGCAGCTCCTGCCCCAGCTACTGACACCAGGGTAGATAGACCTGCATCAAGAACTCGCAGCGGAGGCCGAGGCCCAGCTTCAAGCTCGAATGCTAAGGTCAGCATTACGATGATGATTGAGTCAGGGCCAAAGAATTACCGTGCAGCCCTGGATGCAGACGACTCTGACAAATGGAAAGAAGCAATCGATAAGGAAATGAACTCTATGGCAAGTCATGGGGTCTTTACGTATGTGTAAAAGGTATCGGATGGAGCTAGTCTCATCGAGAGCCTATGGGTGATGGGGAGGAAGCTGCTAGCAAATGGCCAGATTGATAAATGGAAAGTGAGGCTAGTAGGTCGTGGAGACCTCCAGAAACCTGGCGATTATACTGAGATCACATCCCCGGTTGTTGACTCAGCCTCAATACGACTGGCCCTCGGCCTGGCAGCCAAGTTTGACCTTGAAATCACAGTGTTAGACATACCGACAACCTTTCTTGATTGTCCACTGTATGAGACACTATACATGTGCCGTCCAGAAGGTCACTGGCCCGATCCGTATGGCCAAGGTCGACTATTGGTCAAGTTGAACAAGACCCTCTATGGTATCAAACAGGCTAACTGAGAGTATTTCGAGGAAGTATATGACTTCATTGTCGATGACCTCGGACTCAAAACCTCAATTGCAGCCCCGGGCCTATTCTTTGGGGGCAGCCAATCAGATGGTGTCCTCATCCCCATATAGGTAGACGATATCATAATTATCGGCAGCCTGCAACACGTTACCTCAATCTCCAATCAAATACACACGAGCTTCACAGCTGTGGGCCGAGTATCCGTATCCGACAAGTTCGAGTATCTCGGCATGATGCTCACTCGAGACCACAAAAAGAAGTCAATTGCCATCGACCAGATCGAATACATCAATCGAGTCCACGAATGGTTTGAGATGACAGACTCAAGAAAGCGCTCGACCCCGATGGAGGTCGGTTCCAAACGTCATGCCATAAGACCTGATGAAGAGCCATTCCACCCTGGAACCTACCAGAAGGCTATCGGCTCCATTCTCTACGCTGCCCATGGAACTCGGCCAGATATACCCAATGCGACTGTGGTGCTGGGCAGATATGCAACCCAGCCCTCCACGTTGTACTGGGAAGCTGTAAAATACCTCCTCCGCTACCCCAATGGTATCTCCGATCGCAAGTTGACTATCTACGATTCTACTCAAACTGGCCAACTTGGACCTGACTCAAAGTCGATGACATGCTTTGCCGATACCAAATTGGGGGGAGATGCTGACTCGAGCAAGTTTATCTCTTGAATTATAGTCTATGCGCTCGGCATATTTATACTCTGAAAATTGAAGTAGCAGACGATAGTGGCCCAATCGACGATACAGGCTGAGATGATAGCCACCGCATACAACAAGGTTCAACTCAATTGGCTCCATGACCTCATCTCCGGGCTCAGCCTCGGATCAGGTAAGAGCATTAACCAGAGCATCTTGAATGATGGCGTCAATTGTGTCACGACGCACAACTGGGGCAACTTCCAGTCAGACAGCCGGCACCTTTGACTCTGATATCACTCGATCCACGAAGCCATTGTAAAGGCTGAAATCTAGGTCAAGCATGAGCCAGGTCCGGATATTCTGGCCGATGCCGTTACTAAAGCCCTCGGAGGAGTGAAACTCGGTGAATTGGTGAAGGATATTGGGCTTGGTTAAATTGAACTTGGGACGGAATAGCTTTGGAAGGATATGGATATGGATTTCGGATATGGATTTAGAGGATTTCTTTCTACTTCGACTATTTGTTTTGTTTTCTTTGTATGCCTGTCGAGGCTCTAGGGCTAAAAGGGGAGTGTTGATGTCAGTAGACTGATGTCACTGTTCGGGGCTTAGCCCGGAGAACCTCGACGTCATTCGGATGCATGGCCGAAGCTTTCTCAGGTTTCCAGCCGTGAGCACCGGCCTTGACTTGTGCATGAGGCCGGAGCCTCGCGAGCCCCCACCCTGAAGGGGAGGGTTCTGCACTGATACTCGGCTCCAGCTTTGGCAATCGGCATGGTGTTTCCTTCACTCTCTTTCATATATATAGAGCTCTACTTTCCCACTTCTTTGTATGGTAGACAATTCATTCTTTTGTGTTCAACAAGAGTCTCATAGCTAGTGACGTGATTCTTGAGGCATTCGTCAGACGATTTGGCGATTGTACAGGATTGCTGAAAGCTCCCATGGAAGGCACCACACATGTGGGAGAAGCCCCTGGAGCTGGATCGGCGAGCAGGAGCAGCGGCAGTAGTTGCAGCAGAAGAGTTACACATTAACGGTACTTGAATGACTGCTATCAGCTCGCCAAGTCATGAAGGGAGTACCGGACGGCAGGGGTTCCCATCGAAGATAACTTGTTATGACAAGGGCTCCTGGATTACAACCTTCGCTTCTATCTCAAGATTACGAGCACAAAGCTAACGAGTACAGATAGAGCTGCAGCGCCTGAAATGGTGCCTACAGATGACGGCGGCCATATCCCCGCCAAGTATCAGGAATTCGTGCAGGTTGTAGTCAAGGCAGAGACGCTGGCATCGCACCAATCAATTGATCATGCGATCGAACCCGGGTACAGGCTGCCATATGAGCGTATCTATTACCTGACGGAGGTTGAGTCAAGAACTCTAAAGGTCTATATCGAGACAAATCTGACCAACAGTGTTATCCAACAGTCATCATCACCGGCGGCAGGGCCGATATTGTTGCAAAGAAGAATGGTGACTCGAAACTCTGAAGTTGACTACTGAGCTTTCAACGTGATTACAATCACGAATTGCTACCCCATTCCATTGATCTCGGAGACGTTTGACCATGTTGGCTGCGGCGAGAAACGGCTGCTAGGCGGATAGCACTTACTGAGCCATGGGAGAGCTGTAGAATTCAGAGTGCAATCTTACTCACCCTTGAGAAGGATAACAAGGGTCTTCTTGCCGATATGGCGATACAATGTTACGTTTTAAGCCTATCCCTTCTTTAAGAAATACTTACTTCATAAGATATTCTGTGAGACATTCAATTGAATGCAGATATAGACACCCGAAGCCCCAATGGCAATCGAAACCACTCTTAAATAAGACCATTGATGGGAATCAAAGAGCATCGACACCGCATTTAGTCGTTGACGGAGCACCAACGTCAAAAGAGGGTAATGACTGTTCCAGAATCCGAGAAACCACTACTTCAAACTAATTCCACACTGCAAGTGCTGGAATGACTCACCATTACCCCCTCAATGAACCCATCATGCTGCAGACGTCAAGTGCACCTGGCCTCGTAGGCGTACTTGATCTCGTATGTATACTTGGCTTGACAGCGTACTTAGCATCGCCCACGACTTCACTACCGAGTACCTAGAAGGCACAAAAAACGCCGCAGATAGCCCATCGAAATGGCCCGATTATGAAATCGGCCACAAGAAGCCTGTCGGATGGCTCTTGGTGACCCTGACAGTTGAACCCTACGATGACCTGCTACCGGTGATACAGAAGGCCCACATCGGGAAAAAATCCCTGCGCCCGGGTGTATTAGTCACGCCCGTATGTCCGTGGTGCGCCAGGAGCGCCCGGAACGTCGGTTGGCAGGGTAACATATAAGTCCGTGACGATACGATGTGAGGTACTGCAAAAACAACTCTTGGCGCTAGGTATTCACACGGTCGCATATCACTCTGCACAGCGTCTTGGGACGCTTAACATACCGTGTTCTTCGCCTGGCCAGTGAATTGCATGGTGCTTGGTGCTCGGTGGCAACACTGCTCTGGACATTGTAATGACGATGCTATGCACAGCATATTACACCATAACTTTGCTTGCGTCCATGTCTTGGCTGGACGCAAGCAACTTGAAGGTCTGCCTATCGCTGCTTGGTGCTTGGTGGCAACACTGCTCTGGGCATTCTAATGACGATGCTATGTACGGCATATTGTCTATTTAGAGTTCTAATACCTTACAGTTCTGAACACCATTTATACCCTGTTCACCGCTGTATTCAACTCGTCCTCCAGCATATAATAAACATCGTTCCAAGTTGCTAGGTCTATATGACTATTGACTATCCATCCTTTATTCTCCGACTTTGACGAAACGGGCTCCTCTGGAATTAAGTGAGCCGCACCCACAATATTTCCTGCACTAATAACTGCATATGCACCTCCGGAAGATGGATTCACTACCCTGACTAGCTGCGATGAACTTTCCGGCATTCCACCATTGGCAGGCTTCGTCACTTCAACGTATGCTAGCCAAAAGGTATTTGTGCCGCGCGGATGGACGACTCGAAGCTTGAATAGACGAATTATACGGTACGGTACATGTTCCTGCAGTGCCCTGTGAGCCAGCTCCTGCCCCTCCTTATGTTGCGATGTTTGAACCCATACCCAGTCATGGCGGGCAGCCCCAGAATACCATCGTTTATCTCCAGTACATCTGAGCTTCTGAATGATGCGCTCGTCATGCATGTTGCGTGATTCTACCTCTAATCCATGATAAATTGCAGCAGCACTACTTAAGAGATCATCCGAATTGATATTTACCTGCTTGGCATGTAAGAAACGACAGGTGGCATCGTATAGACCATTTCGGAGGACGTCGTCACTGATTGTTTTCAAGTGGCCTTGAAAGTTCTTGACTTTCTCTTTTCCTTTGTGCTGCTGCGGAGATATGAACCTCAATAAACAACGTCTACTGGTAGTGGTTGCTTCCGCCGTCACTTCCGCCGTCACTTCCGCAATCACTTTCGCCATCACTTCCGTCGTCTGGGAAGGAGCTCGTTTACGGTTCCATGCGTCGCGATTGGTCTTTCTGACAGCGAATGCATCACTCCGAAGGTAGTAGTTGATTATTGTAAGGACGTACGCCCGTGTACGGCCTCGTATGAGAGTATACGTGTAGATACGGTTGCAAACGGGAATAAGCAATATAGATCAATTGTACAGTAGGTAGGTAAGATAATCGCTAGCGTGCCAAAAGCACTTCGCGAGGTGATTATATATGAAGGGCGGTTATCCGGCATTGGTAGCCAAGTGCACCTGGCACCGCCATTACATCATCCGCCTCTTTATCAGCAGACCTCCTGGGCTGCGACACGCATATATATACATGAAGAAAGACAAGATAAGGTGCGTACGCCCTCGTACGTCTGCATAAGTCCCACAAACGATCGGTGCCATCACGGCAGGCTCATGGCGGATCCGGCGCACGGGGAAACTCCACCTCCAGTGGCGATGGTAAAACCCGTGCCGACGCCATTAATACCGGGCCGAGATTCATAAGAAAAGAAGAAAGAAGGAAAACCAAGGAACCATCCAAAATCCTCTCGATCCTCCATAACTCTCGATCCAGTCCTCCATAGCTCTGATCTCCATAGCTCCGTCCTCCATAGCTCCGACCTCCAATTCGGAGCTGCTCCATCAGCAGGCCTCCAAGCCCACTCCTTCAGCAGGCTTGCCAGTCCATGGTTCCGAATATCCAAATCGACTTCCAGTTTTCTCCGAATCCAAGCAATTGATCCCCGTAGTGCTAGCTCGGTGGTGCTCGAATCGGTAAATGCCATTGGCCGACTTGCGGGCGTCATTAGGCATCGATATACCGTAGTTGACACCTCGACTTCCGACTAATCGATTGATTGTTCGGATGTGATCTCTGTCGTTGAACGCGTTCGTGAACGTCATCCGAGGGCAAGGCCATCGCGGCCGGTATTGCATCGCTGCAGCAGTCAACTAGCTTAATTGCACGATGTACTTATCTTGGTCATAGCTGCTGCTCTTGAGAGCTCTCGGATTCGTATGGTTTCCATGTCTCAGGGCTGTCGTATACCCAAGCACACGGCAGACCTCTTCGGTGATAGCCTCCGCTCTCGGCATTGATCATATGCGTCTCACCGATTGGCTCCAAGTTGACTCGTATATCGGTCCTCTGGATTCGACTTTCCGTTGTCATTCTGCTTCAGATTGGTTGAATTGTGTCGGCCTCGTTCGGCCCTCGATTGCAGTCATATATGGACATGTATTCGTCATGCTCGTTCGAGTTGCGGTATCTAACTCGTAAGTGTGCCATAAGGTCGTACTTACAAGTAACCAAGTATGCTTCTGCTCCAGGTGCATCAAGACAGCCATTCTGTGACTTCCATGCCTTCGACTTCCGAATCAACGAAAATAGTGGGTTTGCACACGCCATGCCCTTCCGAGCCTAGCTGTAGGGCGCGTACCCTAAAATCTAGCCTGATACGGTTATTCTCCACTCTCTGCGGCGACGTCAATCGATTATCGTCATGGCTTCGTTTGGTGCTCTCGGAGATAAAGGCCAATTGCAGAGCATATTCATTCGTTGATATATGTAATTCGTAAGGATTCCGTACAAGGTCATAGTTACCATGTCATTCGGTGCGTTCATGCTCTCGACTCTGAAGGTCCAACGCGGTAGCCTTCTTATACATTGATTAAGGATTGCAGTCGGTTCGCATTCCACGCAGCTTGACATCTCGATTGCTGATTTGGCATCTTTGTCAACCGATCAACGATGACTAGGATCCCCGTGTATCCGGACACGGTCGATTCTGGCAAATCTGTGACGAAGTCCATGGTGTGACGGTGGTGGCAGTGGCATGTTGACTCCGTGGCGGGTATGCCGCGGGGCCTTGATTCAGTTACATACTTCACAGCCGCTGACGTACTTCCTTATGTACGCGTCCATCGTAGGTCAATAGAAATCCCTAGAGACTAACTAAGCAGTTTTAAGAGCTCTGAAGTGACCGGCTCAGGGTTGTCATTAAGAGACTTATCACTTTGCCGTGGAGAACATCCTCCGCAGGGACATATATCCTCCCCTCGTAGGTCAGAGCTCCAGCGACGACACTGCATTGGTTCTCGTCTTCGGCTTCGGTTTCGGCTATGGCTTCGGCTGTGGCCATTGGGTTATCGACTAGAATACCCGAGACGTCGACCGCCAATGGGTCAGTAGCCAGGGCCTTCTTAAACGCCGGTAAGAGGTTATTGTACGGTTCAACTTTCAGGGTCGCCAAGAGCCGTCCGACAGGCTTCTCGTAGCCGATCTCATAATCGAGCCGTCGGCGGGGTTCTTTGTGCCTTCCAGGTGCTCGGTGCAGAAGTCATACGCGAGTCAAGTACACTTACGAGGCTAGGTGCACTTGACGTCTGCAGAATGATGGGTTATCGTTCCAGCACTTCTGGTGCGGATTTCATCGTAATAGCGGTTTCTCGGATTCCGGAGCGGTCATTCCCCACTTTTGAGGTCGGTGCTCCGTCGACAACTAAATACGGTGTCGATTCTCATCGATTCCCATCAATTTTCTCGTTAAAGAGCGGTTTCGATTGCCATTGGGGCTTCGTGCTTCTGTATCTGCATTCGATTGCAAGTCTCGCAGAATCTCTTATAAAGTAAGTGTTTCTTACAGAAGGGATAGACTTAAAACGTAACCTTGTATCGCCATTACGGCAAGAAGACTTGTTATCGTTCTCACACGATTGCACCCTGCACTCGAGAATCTGCATTCCGCGGCTCTCCCGTGGCTCGTTAAGTGCCATCCGCCCAGCAGCCATTTGTCATTGCTGCCAAATGGTCAAGCATCTCCGTGATCAATGGAAAGGGGTACCAATTCTTGATTGTGCTCGCGTTGAGAGCTTGGTAGTCAACTTCTGAGTTTCAAGCCGCCATCCTGCTTCTTTACAAAAATATCGGCGCCGGTGATGATGGCCGCTAGATAAAAACCATTGGCCAGGTTTGTCTCGATGTAGGCCTTTAGAGTTCTTGACTCAACCTCCGACAGGTTCGCCCATATGGCAGCTTGTGCCCGGGGTCGATCGCATGGTCAATTGACCGGTGCGGTGGCAGCGTCTGCCTTGACTAAAACCTTCACGAATTCCTGATACTTGGCAGGGATATGGCCGCCGTCGTCTGTAGGCACCATTTCAGGTGCAGCTCCATCTATACTCATTAGCTGTGTGTTTTCAATCGTGAGATGGGAGCGAAGGTTGTGGAATCCAGGATCTCTTGTCATAACGAGTTATCCTCGATGGGAACCCCAGCCGTCCAGTACTCCCTTTGTGACTCGGCGAGCCGGTAGCAGTCATTCAAGCACCAACAAGTAACTCTTCTGCTGCAACTACTGCCGCTGCTCCTGCTCACGCATCCAGCTCCAGGGGCTTCTCCCACATGTGTGGTGCCTTCCATGAGAACTCCCAGCAACCCTGTGCAATTGCCAAGGCGTATGACGACTGCTGCGAGAATCTCGTCGCTAGCTAAGAGATTCTCGAATGCGGTGGCTCCAAGAAGATGTATGTCTTGAAACCCCGCCCTCTCCAGATGCCTGTGGAGGATTCGACGTCACATTGACGGTGGCCGTCGGTGTATTTGCATCGCCACTTGGGGTCCGCAGAGATAGAAGTCGACCGGATGTCCTGTCGACCTCAGGTCATATGCCATAGGCACGACCAGCACCTCCGGATCGTCCAGCGAAAGGCTATCATGTCACTGCACAGAGGGGTACATTCTGCGAATCGCGTGCGTGTCTCACCCGATTGGGATTGTCGACAACATAATGACGTTTATTCTCCTATATACAAAAGGATAACCATTTACCCAATCCTGATCAGGGATATGGAGGAGAAGATGCGTCCATTCCCACTAGGGGATACGATGACATTGATGTGCATCCATTCCCGCTAGGGGATACGATGACTTGAGGTGTGGCTTTGTTCGCGTTTCGTACTTGCTCATCGGTTTCGTAGAATCGCACAATGGGTATCGGCTTGAACTGCTTGACACCTTAGAACATTCGGGATAGGTATACTTCCCATTCGGAACTGCAGCACGATCTGTGATCTCTGCTCCACTATCTCGTTGACTCGCTTGGAGTCATAGCTGTAGAACTTAAGCTGTCCTGGCTCATTCGATTCGTATGTAATAGTATAATATCATTGGGCTTCATCGGTCTTGATAGCATCGTAGGATGGGTGACTCAATCGGGTCTCGTAGGAAAGTGATCGTCCGTAAGTGCACTTCTGTACTCGTGTAATCATTCTCCATAAGTGCACTTCGTTTGTGCAATGCTGACGCTCCGAAAGTGAGCTTGCAGCTTCGTTCGTGGATGCTAACACGTCGTAGGTGCGCTTCGGAGCTTCCGCTCAGTTCGGAGGAAGGTAATCATCGGTAACCGATGAATCAATGCATATAAGGGTATCGACGATGAAGGCTCCCTAGCACTTCGAGCTGCTCGATAGGTTGCCATCGATCGTTCGTACGTATGTGATTGATCTTGTCGAACGTGTTTCAAGGACTTCTCGGTGGTGGCTATCAGGCCCGTCAAGAGTGTATCAGGGTCGATTGACTTCCGAATCGTCTCGGAATTGACACTGATCACGTCAATCAACTCCAATAGACGGAATACTTATCTCGAATCATCACCCTAGCGATGATTATCAATTAGTCCACATGTGAGAGTGACGTTGATGAAGGGTCGCTAGCACTTGATGCTCGATTAGGTTCAATTCGTCTCAAACTTCTGTTCGAATGCGATAGATCTCGTTAAATGTGTTTTCGATATCTCCTCGGCATTGACCATCATTGTCGGTGACGTGTTTCTTCAGAGTCAATTGACCTCCGAATCGTCTCTGCTACCGTCAATTAACTTAATCTGGGTGTACTTATCAAGCTTCGACACTTATAGGTCGTGAGAGTATAGTGTGAATGTATAACGATCGCGGTCGGTGATGTGACTCTTCGAACCAATTGACCTCCGAATCGCCTCGGAATAATCTCTGCAGTACTCAATTGACTCGATTGATAGGTATACTTATCCTGATTTGTCGTTCTAGTGATGATACTCATTAGGCCTGTTTCGAGGTCTTCTCAGCGGTGGCCGTAAGGGCCGGTGACGCGTTTTTCGGAATCAATTGATCCCCGAATCGTCTGTATAACGATCGCGGTCTGTGATGCGACCCTTCGAATCGATTGACCCCAGAAACACCTCGGAATGGTCTCTGCACTAGTCAATTGACACGATATGGGAATACGTATGAAGTTTCAATGCTTGTAGGTCTCGAAAGTGAGGTGTTGCGACGCTTTCGAATTCGTCATGTGGAGTAAGTGACACCACACTCGAGGCCGATTGACTTCACAATCGTCTCTGCGGCAGTCAACTGACAGGTATACTTATCCTGATTCATCAATCTAGTGATGATACTCGGTGTAGGTCGAGAATAGAGTTTTCAAGTGCCTAGCATGGAAGGTGACGTGTCTCTTCAAGACCGATTGTCATCTAAATCATCTCGGAATCGTCCCTGTTACCGTCAATCAACTCAATTGGATGATTACTTATCTTGTATCGACAATCTAACGATAGTTCTCGGTGTAAATCTGACGCGTCGAAAAGTAAACAATTCACGAAATCCCATGAGCGAAACATATCTGGTGACTGAAAAGTGATAATAGTGTAAGGACGTATGCCCGTGTACGGCCTCGTATGAGAGTATACGTGTAGATACGATTGCAAACGGGAATAAGCAATATAGATCAATTGTACAGTAGGTAGATAATATAATCGCTAGCGTGCCAAAAGCACTTCGCGAGGTGATTATATATGAAGGGCGGTTACCCGGCCTCGGTAGCCAAGTGCACCTGGCACCGCCATTACAATTATCTGAGTATAGTAATTACCTGTCTTCTTGGAGGCATTAAACCCGTCATTAATCTGCTTCCGGTGAGAACTTTCTCCGATCTCCGTCGACCACTGTATAAGCGAACCGTACCGTTGTATCTGCTCTCGGAAGTTCTGCATGAGATGTATCTTGGGAAAGTTGAAATCGCTACCCTCTTCAATGTATTCGGCCATTTCTGCATCGATAATACCTTTCCAGGTGTCGCGAATACGCTGTCGAAAGGCCGCCATTTTCGACTTGTTTTCCTCCAACTCGGCATCCCGCTCGGCACACAATTCCGTACGTCTCTGTTTGGCCTCTGCTGTAGGTCGTTTCCCAGCCCTGAATTGTTGAAATACATCCTTCGAATCGTGAAAGCGACGTAGAGTATTGTCCATGAGGTCTAGCGTTTCGTCATCGTGAGAGTCATACTGGCAATAGAAATAGAACTTAATAAGAGAGCGAGAGCACTCAACTGCACGATCAAAAACGCTGCGCTGAGAGGGGCTTGAGTCCCGCACATCATTGCGTACGACACCCACAAGGAATCATGTCATCGTTTTGATTTCTCCTCCGTTCCAACGTGAAACCTCCTCATATGCAAATCTGGGCTTCGTCATATCAAGGCATGCAGGCACCGAGACCCAAATATCATTGAACTTGTCAAGCCACTTATGCTGCTTGAGAAATTCGTGAAGCCATGTCAGGAGGTGCTTCAACATCCCAATTTGCATTGTGTGGAGTAGATCAGGCTTGGGAAGATCGCTTGTAACGCAATCGAGATACCATAAGATGTTGAAACCTGGATTGACATCGTGGCGTTTGAGATCGGCGATGCTCGAGGGTGTATTTGAATCTGACAGTATACGATAGATATTATGATCTCGGAGGTTGTGTTGCTCATGTCGGCGGCGGGGTAGATTACCCATTTCCTGCAATGGGTATTCGCACCAGTAGCATACACCATTCTTGATGTTGTGAAGGTCACGGTGCTCGGGGTAATCGGCCATCCATGCAGCCAGTGTCGAATAACAATGCCTGACATTGCCATCGGCACAGCGGGCATAGAAGGTGCGGGTCTCCGAGTCGGAATTGAACGAGTTGGAATTGAGTAGGGGTTGCAACACATACTGCAGCACGTTCTGAGTGACCATTCGGTTATGCTCCGTCTGAGCATTTCTTCTTTTGAGGGGGACATCGCGCATCTTGACCGGAATGGGCAAAAGCGCAACCAACAACACGCTGTGCATTGTGTGCTTCATCCATGCGGCTGCAGATAGGTTGCCGATCGTCATATATATCGGCCATGCCTTCTTGTCGCCAGAGAAGTTCGTGAGGTGGGTGCCATCAGACATGAATATCATTGGCACCAGCGTATCACCGACGGGTAGTGTTGTCTAAACAATTGTGTGCATTGTAAAGGGTTTGTAAAGGGTATACTAAGAAGGAAGTTTACCTGCTTGTCCCACCACCAGTCTCCAGTATGCATCTCGTTGTAAACACGGTGCCCAGCATCATTGAAGCAACATATCGGTGTGTATGTAAGATGTTCCTCGTATGCTCGCTGCCTGAGTAGCCATTTTGCACATTCTATAAGATCACGGTGCCAAAACTCAATTGCATCCGGATGCTGCTCATTCCATGCCATCTGCAACGTAGCTTTCTTCCAGGAGTCATGGCAAGTCCGTCCTCCATTGCGTCGATTTTCTGGCGGAGGTTGTAATTTGATTTCAGAGAATCACGCACAGACTCTGTAAGGCCGCAGTTGCCCTTCAGGAAGTCGTCGATGACGTTGGCGGGAAGACCTTTCGATGTGACCAGCTCTGCGAAATTGTACTCCTCCTCACTGTCGAACGGATGGAAGGGGTTGTGTAAGCACTGCTCAGAATTGGGCTCAGAATTGTACTCATCGTCGGTCGGAACGTATGCGACGGGGGCTCCAGCATCGGGATATGAGAATCTTTTTGTATTTGAGTCAAATTCGGACTCAGATGGTTCTGGAGAAGGTGACGTGTGCAACGGAGGAAACACGTCAGGATCGTCAACGTGGTCATGGTTGGCATGAAAACCATTGTGCGAATCATCGACGCAACGCTGAGAGTTTTTTCGAACGCGTTCAGGGGGCTCAGTGGAGTCTGTCTTCGCCTCAAGAAGTTGGGCGCGATATCGAGGATGGTCGCTGTCGATGTGTTTGTAGAGCCACAGGTCAGACTTGTAAGGTTTCAAGTAAACAGGGCAGAAACCATTCGGTGTTCGTATGGGAGGCATGCTGCACGTCGTGTAGACAATGCTGAGGGCTGTATATGCAGTTGGCCGAATGTTATGAGTGTTGCCAAGCAGGAGTAATGTAACTGAGCCGCATGGTATACAAAACTCACAGAGCCGTATATAAAATGCCAAGACCCTGGAATATCCTGCAGACAGAGTTTGTCACGATGTAGCCACGCCCAGAGCCTATTGTGACCCTAATGGCTAGGCAAATACAAGCAAGTCTATGGACTTGTTTGTTTGCTTGCTTTTTTGAAGTTTGGCCGGGCGAATGATACGAAACGCAGACCAGAACATGTGATATCACTTGTTTCGTGTGCCAAGACACGAGTTCGGAGTTCATGATACCACCACACAGTGTCTATTGGTGGTGCCTGGAGAGGCCTATGCACTGCCAGAGATGCCGGTGACACTTCTTGATCTTCATATAGCAGGTTCCGACTGTTTGTGACACCACACTGCATCATTATGTTGGAACTTGATGTCACTGCCGTACGATAGGAACCCAAACTGACAGACTTCGACGCTTTGACCTAGGATTCGCATGACGAGTGTGTCTCACACTCAAGAAGTGGTTCAAACATCTCTCAGAGTTGTATAAAACATGAGGTGCATCTTTCAGGCCGGAAGGGAAGTTCCGATAACGGCTTCCACCCAGGAAAGCTCCTTTTCACATATGATATTTGATATCACCAATGGTTTCAACACTTCTGCGTGCCGGTCCACAATTCCAAGCACCTTGATGGCCCATTCTGCACTGTATATATACTCCCGTACGCTCTCTCAATTTCAATTCTTCTCCATCATCTCTATCTACCCCATCTTTACCTATTTACCACTCTCATCGTCGGTTTCAGACACATTAACCCTAACCCTGATCGACCCCTGATACACCTCATTTACAGCTCAGAACGTTGCAATGCCACCCAAAAAGATCCCATCCACCCTCTCCAAAACTGATTCAATTAAGGACACTCTCCACCTCGATGGTTTCGCAAAGCAGTTCATGACTGAGCACATTTGGGGCCTTATTCGGATGTATGCCATCCACGGTGTCAAGGATGATGGTGCGATTGACTTGATGTATGATATCCTTTTTTTGGACCCAGTCACTACAAGGCACTTTGCACAGTTTCAAAGAATGTGGAAGCATCAGGCATCAACACAACCACGATACATGGAATGGTGGAGTGGGTTCCGGGCATTTCTCCGAGACTGTTTCGATAAAACTCGGGTGCAGATGAACCGATATCACAAAGAAAACCCACCTTTACCTACCGACCCCGACCCCGACTCCGACTCTGACGACTCTGACGACTCTGACGACTGTGACCACTGCGACGACAGTGACAACTCCAAACGTCGCAAAGGTGATGCCAAGAAAGACACCTGGTATCCTGGGACACCGAAGCTGCAGCCACCCTCCCACAAATGTGCAACGCCACCGACAATCATTGCTTCTGCCCTCCAGAAGAATCGGAAACTTGAAGACATCTCCACCAGTGACCTCCCTACAAGCCCAGCGCCCACATACCCGTTCAGGGTTTGCATCGTCGACCCTGAAAGCTACGGCCCTGAAAGCTACGACCATTGGTACGACATATTCGTTCACCATACCGAGAAGAGATGGCATAACACACAAGTCGAGAAGCTCACTACAAAGGCCGTATACCGTACTGTGGGTCACCTATATCCTGCTAGAGATGTCAGCTGCATCCTTGGGTGTCTAGTCATGCCCAGCGAAATCTTTTTGCATCCATAGAATGCGACTGAACTCAATGGCAACGACTCTGTGGCGACCTTCTTTTCCGTTACAGCTTACAACCCTCTGATCGTTGTGGCTGTTCTGAAGGCAATTGTTATTGCACCTCCAAGGATTGCAAGAGCTACTCCACCACCACCACCACGATCGTCTCTCCCAGTAACACCTGTGTCCTCCGAACAGGCCGAGAGCCCGACACCTGCTCCCAGATTCGTTGCAATAAACGACTCGGCAATAAACGACTCGGCAATAAACGACTCGGCAATAAACGACTCGGCAATAAACGACTCGGCAATAAACGACTCGGCAATAAACGACTCGGCAATAAACGACTCGGCAATAAACGACTCGGCAATAAACGACTCGGCAATAAACGACTCGGCAATAAACGACTCGGCAATAAACGACTCGGTAATGACACAACCGGAGGTGACTGCTACTCACCACGTCGAGTGTGCCTCTCTCCAAGATGTGTCATCGTCTGTGCTGGAGGAGTCAATGAGTGCCAGAGTTGCACAAATCGCGGAGACAGCACAAATTGTTGACGCGACACCGCGAGTGGCAGTGGAGTTACAGGAACAGCGGGAGGCGAGGTCGCAAATGGCACAGGTTTTGGTGGAGCAGGAGACAATGTGTGACGTTTCGTCGGTGTCGGTGGGTGTTGAAGAGTCGTCGGAGTCGGTGGCAATTGGCATGCACCAAGATGTCAATGCCGGTATGAGCTTCACACAGCTCGAGGCGTCACGTTTGATTCCACCATGGATAGGTCAGCAATTTGAGTAATGCTTTTCGGTACGTCCAACAGTGCTGCAAATGACTAGCATACTGACACACGTATTAGGTTCGCATTTGGGGGTTGGGTTAGATTGGATCTTTGCATTTCCTCTTTGGGTCGGATGGAGTCGTTTTTGCATTTAACAGAGTTGATTTTAGTCTCGTTTGGGTGTTCTTGGGTGTTCTTGGCATTAATGATATTTGATTGACTAATCGTACGTGACTGTTTCGTTACAAGCTAATACGAAATCTTGTGAATCTGCCCCTTTATGTGAAAACTTTTCAGGTGCAATGCTCAGCGACGTGTCAGTCCTTTTTGCACACTGCATTGCCCTTCGTGTACATCGCAACTGCACTCTTTTTCTGCCTTTCTGACATTCCTTCCTTTCTGACATTCCACCCTTTCTGACATTCCTGCGTTCTGAAAATGACCCGAACAACCAAGCCCCTGCACAAGGCCGCATGCTCCATTCCAAAAGCAGCACCGGCCACTCCTGCAGTTGTCTCCCCAATGCCACGTACAGCAAACGGTCATAAGAGGAAACTCACTTTGCAGGCTGACAAGCAGAAGTGAAAGTGGACGAAGGCTACAGCCTCACGTATCGAAGGTTCGACCACCCAGGTCTCCTCAGAATCTACACCCATTGTATCCGCACCAAATCCAGCCCTGAAACCGTCTCTGCCCCAGCCAAATCAAGTCTCCATCTCGACGTCGCTAGCACCCAGTGTCATTTCCAACGTCGGTATTCGTTCAGCGACGAACCTTAGTCACCTCCGGAGTCCACACCCATCATCATCAGCTTCACAACTCATCCCATTGTCTCCGCCGAGGACACTGTCGTCGGTAAGCAGTAAACGATATGGCAGTTAAAGTCTCCTTGCACGACGTGACTTTCGAGTTACTGCTGTACTGGAGACAATGCGTTGCATGATGGAGAAGCAACTGCTGAGCGAGCCACCATTTCCAACTGAAGCTGAGTTTCTGCTTGTAGCTTATACAATTCCGAGAGTGGTAGATACCGACGAACATATCCAACACAAAGTCTGTAGAGCATTGCTGGCCGAAGGCATGCAGGCAGGAAGGAGTCAATATTAGCTTCCAGGAACGTCAGAAGGAGTGTCTCATGATAGTTAGGTATCTCCCAGAATTGCATTCGCACTGACAAACCGGCCGTATGTCAGATCAAAAACTATTGCAATGCAGTCAGATCGCACGTGATCAAGAAGGCCCGTGAGTGTGTAGGAAGACTATATAACTTGCACCGTTTCGAAGATGATAAGCGCAGCGTACACATTGACCGAATTCTTTCAGATTTTACAGTTAATGTACGCCAATGCGATCTTACGAACGAACCAGATGTGAGTTCAACCTGATGTTAGTTCTGTCTGCAACTTGTGGCGTCGCTAACACTACCAGGAACGAGCTAGCTACTTTCTTGCCGAGGAGATTTCATGATTTCTATATATACATTTCTTCCAATGAATTCGCAAATGCGGCAGGCATTCAGAGGGCTTCCATGAATGGATTCGGGAACAGATACCCCCGGTACTGATTGTGTTGACATGTACAGCATTGCATCACGCACTGACAGAGTGGCAAAGAAATGGAGGTTTAGCTCCAACGAAGGTTGCAATTGATGACCTCGAACTTGAAATCCGGCGCAACAGGCCTGAGTGGGAGTACTACTTCAATCGAGATAATGACGGCGGTAAGCATAGCCTTCACAATGTATGCAATTGCTCTAACAATTCGCAGAGACTTACACTGATCTCATGAATATTTGGAACGATCTCCCATCTCCATTGAGACAGAAGGTAATCAAGTCCATAAGGGCGGCTCTCAACAACCTCATTCTACATGAGAAAGGAGCCAATAACATGCCACCCGTTACCAAGTCTCGTCGAGTGGTATTAAACAAGGCTGCGATGGAAGTCTTGATGATGGAGCCGGACATTGAGACTCCGGATATTTCTGTGATTTGCATTCCCACTGCTAAAGATTTATCTTTCGATGCTGAGGATGGGATTGATGATGGCGACCATGATAGCAACAAGGAGCATGATGACATTCACAGTGCCAGGAGTCGTGCTCAGCGATATCGTGGTCTCCAGCTGGATGATGATACGGTCGAGAATGAGGAGGATGAGGATGATGATAATATCGAGAATGAGGAGGATGAGGATGAGGATGAGGATGAGGATGAGGATGAG
>MU122094.1:22388-51669 GCA_014904905.1 Wilcoxina mikolae CBS 423.85
AGGTATCAGCCTCTCTGCCGGTTTGGAGGCACCAGGTGTTCCTTGGGGAGAGCATTGGAGTTGTGATGGTGGTGGTGGTGGTGGTGGTGGTGGTGATGGTGGAGTAGCTCTTGCAATCCTTGGAGACGCAACTGCTATTGCCTTCAGAACAGCCACAACGCTAAGAGGGTTGTAAGCTGTAACGGAAAAGAAGGTGGCCACAGAGTCATTGCCATTGAGTTGAGTCGCATTCCATTGCTGCAGAGAGGTTTCACTGGCCATATCTAGACACCCAAGAATATTACTGGCATTTCTGGCAGGACATAGGTGACTCACCGCACGGTGTATAGCCTATGCGGTGAGCTTCTCGACTCGTAAGAGATGCTATCTATTCGAGCTGTGGTAAACGAACATAATGTCTCAACGGTGGTAGCTTTGTGTGCCCTAATATTCAGGGTCGACAATGAAAATCCTGAAGGGAAATATAAGCGTTGGGGCGGTATGGACAGCATTGGTGGAGATATCATCGAGTTTTCATTTCATCAGGAGGACAGAAACAATGATGGTATGTGGCTTCGAACGTTTGTGGGAGGGTGGCTGCAGCTTCTGTGTCCTGGGATACCAGGTATCTTTCTTTGCATGGCATTTGCCAGGTTTGGAGTTGTCGCAGTGGCCGGAGTTGTCATAGTTCATCATCAAAAAATGAAAAAGCATTCTGAGTATTCTGAGCATTTTGAAATTCAAGTTCTCGTTTTCTCGATTACGAAGTGTACTCTGGCTGGAATTATATTCAGTAAAATTGTTTTCATATCTTTGCAGGATTTTCAAACTTTGTATAGTATTCCCAAAAGGGTATAGCTTAGTCTGTTACATTGTTTTATAGTCGAAAGTCAGTCTACTTTTAAATATGAAATATATAATAGACATACTATTGCTTGCTTAGTAATATTATGCAACTTTTGGTTTATATATCTTCATGACAAACCTTAATGAAACTAACCATATTTGGAATAGCTCCAGCTAAAATCAATAAATAACTGTATATCTTTGATAATATTTCCTATTTTGGATAGTTTGTTTTTGATTTGTTATTTCTAAATACCAATGTCAAGTTTCATGTCATTACTCAGCAAAGTATTCTACGTTCATTACATTTTTCAAAAATAAAAGTAGCTGACTTTAAGCAATTAAAAAATGTATCCAACTAAGCTATACATATTTTGGAATACTATACCCAGTTTGGAAATCCCGTCAATGTTGGATGCAATATTACTCAGTATCATTTCCATTACTGGACCCGACAAAATCGACTAAATGAAAACTGAACTTTCAAAAACCTCCAAAATGCTCAGAATGCTCACAATGCCTTTTTCTCTTTTTGCTGATGTTGTTTGAGTCAGGGTCGGTATCAGTGTCGATAGGTAAAGGTGGGTTTTCTTTGTGATATCGGATCATCTGTACCTGAGTTGTATCATGAAAGTATTGCAGAAACACCCGGAACCCATACCACCATTCCATGTATCGTGATTGAGTCGATGCGCAATGCTTCCCTATCCCCTGAAACTGTTCAAAGTACCTTGTAGTGACTGGGTCCAATAAAAAGATATGATACATCAAGTCAATCGCGCAATCATCCTTGACACAGTGAATGGTATACATCTGAACAAGGCCCCGAATATACCCAGCTATGATCTGCTTCCCGAAACCATCTAGGTGGAGAGTGACTTTAATTGCATCAGTTTTGGATGGGGTAGATGAGATCTTTTTGTGTGGCATTGCAATGTTCTCAGCTGTATATAAGGTGTTTGAGGGGTCGGTCAGGGTTAGGGTTAATGTGTTTAAAAACAACGATGAGAGTGGAAAATAGGTAAAGGTGGAGAAGATAGAGATGATGGAGAAGAATCTAAATGGAGATAGTGTACGGCAGTATATATACAATACAGAATGGGCCATGAAGGTACTAGAATCGTGATGAACGGCTCGCAGAAGAGTTGAAACAGTTGGTCATATCAAACATCATACTTGAAAAGGAGCTTTCCTGGTTGTGAGACATCATCGGCACTTCTCTTCTGGTCTGAAAGATACACCGCATGTTTTATACAACTCTGAGAGTTGTTTGAATCACTTCTTGAGTGTGAATCATACTTGTCATGCGAATGTTGGGTCAAAGCATCTAAGTCTGTCAGTTTGTCTTCCTTCCATACGGCAGTGACTTCAAGTTTCAATATAATGAGGCAGTGTGGTGTCAAAAACAGTCAGAACATGCCATATAAAGTGAGCGAAGTGTTACTGGAATCTGTGGCAGTGTATAGACCTCTCCAAGCACCACCAATAGACACTGTGCGGTGGTATCATCAACTCTGAACTCATGTCTTGGCACACGAAACGAGTGATATCACATGGTTTCATCTGTGTTTCGTATCCTCCGCTTTGCCAAACTTCAAAAAAGCAAGCAAACAAGCAAGTGCATGGATTCTTTCTTATATTTGCTTAGCAATTAGGGTCAAATTAGGCTCTGGGCGTGGCTACATCGTGACAAACTCTGTCTGCAATATATTCCATGGTCTTGACATTTTAGATACAGCTCTGTGAGTTTTGTACGCGATAAAAAGGCTTAGGAGATGTCAGGCCATGGCCTGACATCTCCCAAGCCTTTTCTGCCACAACTTGTACTACCCTAGCATGGCAACAACCCATGCATGGCAACGCTCAAAACATTCTGCTGACTGCATATAAACCCCTCGGCATTGTCTACACCATACATACCATGGCTTCCATATGAACTCTGAATCGTTTCAGCCCTGTTTGCTTGAAACCTTACAGGTCTGACCTGTGGCTGTACAAACACATCAACAGTAACCATCCTCAATATCGCGCCCAACCTCTTGAGGCAAGGACAGATTCCAAGCCCCCTGTATACGTTCGAAAAAACTCTCCGCAATGGGTTGACAATTCTCACTGTGGTTTTCAGGCCAATCATAACCATCTTGACGATCCTGACGTTTTTCCTCTGTGGCACATATCTCTTTCTGCAGAACCATCTCAATGTGACTCAAATACATAATGCTTCTCATATCCCGATGTGGAAGCCCCTGTCGCATGCCACAAATGTTACAATGGACGATGAGTACAATGCTGAGCACAATTCTGAGCAGTGCTTAGACAACTCCTTCCATCCATTCGACAGTGAGGAGGAGTACAATCTCACAGAACTGATCACATCGAAAGGTCTTCCTGCCAACGTTATCGAAGACATCCTGAAGGGCAACTGCGGCCTTAACAGTGTGTGTGAGATTCTCTGAAATAGAATTACAACTTCCGACTGTAAGGACGTCCGTCCTCGTATGGATGGATACGTGTAGATACGGTTGCAAACGAGGATACGTGATAAAGGTATCAATTGTAAGGTAAAGTAAGTAATATAATCACTAGCGTGCCAAAAGCACTTCGCGAGTTGATTATATATGAAGGGCAGTTACCCGGCCTCGGCAGCCAAGTGCACTTATGAGGGCCAAGTGCGCTTGGGAGCCAAGTGTACCTGGCACCGCCATTACATCATCCCCCTCTTTATCAGCAGACCTCCAGGGCTGCAACATATATATACACGAAGAAAGACAAGATAAGGTGTGTACGCCTTCGTACATCTGTAAAAGTCCCGCGAGCGATCGGTGCCATCACGGCGGCTGCATGGCGGATTTGGTGGACGGGGAAATCCACCTCCAGTGGTAGGTGGTAAAACCCGTGTCGACGCCATTTATACCGGGCCGAAATCCATAAGAAGAGAAGAATAGAAGTAGAAAGCAAGAAGGAATTGTCCAATTGACCCTGAATCCTCCAAGTCCACCTCCGAATCCAAATAATTGATCACCATAGTGCTAGCTCGGTGGTGCTCGAATCGGTAAATGCCATTGGCCGACTTTCGGGTGTCATTCGGCATTGATATCATAGTTGACACATGATATACTAGACTAGACTTATGACTAATCCATTGATCGATCGTATACGATTTCTTTCGTTGAACACGTTCGTGAACGTCATCTGAGGGGCAAGGCCATCGCGGCCGGTATCACATCGCTGCAGCAGTCAACTAGCATAATTGCATGATGTACTTATCTTGGTCATAGCTGCTGCTGTTCAGAGCTTCCCGAATTCATATGATTTCCATGTCTCTGTGCTTTCGTATATCCAAGCACACAGTAGACCTCATCGGGGATAGCCCCCACTCTCGACATTGATCATATGCGACTCACAGATTGGTTCCAAGCTGACTTGTATATCGGTTATCTGGATTCGACTTTCTATTGCCATTCTGCTTCACATCCAGTGGTGATTGACTTGTGTCGGCCTTGCTCGGCGCTCGAGTGCAGTCATCATATGTCGACATGCATTCGTACATGCTTATTCGAGTTGTGGTATCTAACTCATAAGTGTGCCATAACGATATACTCACAAAGTAACCAATTATGCTTCAGGTGCATCAAGGCAGCCATTCTCCGATTTCCATGCCTTCGACTCCTGAATCCACGAAAGTAGTGGTTTTGTGCCTGCCATGCCCATCCGAGCCTAGCTGTAGGATGCGCACCCTAAAATCTAGCCTGATACGGTTAATCACCACTATCTACGGCGACGTCAATAGATTATCGTCATGGCTTCGTTTGGTGCTCTCGGAGATAATGTCCAATTGCAGAGCATATTCGTTTGTTGATATATCTAATTCGTGAGCAACCCTCGTACAAGGTCAGAGTTACCATGTAATTCGGTGCGTCCGCGCTCTCGGCTCTGAAGGTCCAACGTGGTAGCCTTCTCATACGTCCATTAAGGATTGCGACTGGTTGGGCATTCGGTGCATTCGGTGGTGCTTCCAATTCGGTGATGAAGATCAGTAGCGTAGCCATTGACTTCTCGTTCGCTCCCAGGCTTCTCAGTGCACTCGCACTTGGTCACGTTGACTTTGCAGCCGCTGATCTATTGTAGGCCAAAAAAATCCCTAGAGACTAATGCAGCAGTTTTAAGAGCTTCAAAGTGACCGGACTCAGGGTTGTCATAAAGAGACTTATCACTTTACAGCGGAGAGCATCATCCACAGGGACATATATCCTCCCCTTGTATGTCAGAGCTCCAGCGACGACACTCCATTGGTTCATGTCTTCGGCTTTGGCTTTTGCTTTGGCTGTGTGCATTGGGTTTTCGACTAGCTTACCCGAGACGTCGACCGCCAATGGGTTAGTAGCCTGAGCCTTCTTTATCACCGGTAGGAGGTCATCGTCGGGTTCAACTGTCAGGGTCGCCAAGAGCCATCCGAAAGGCTTCTCGTAGCCAATCTCATAATCGGACCATTGCCGCAGTGTTTGTGCCTTCCAGGTGCTCGATAATGAAGTCATAGGCAATAAGATCTCATTGACTTCCAGGTGCTCCGTCGATGACTAAATGCGGCTGGTGAATGTGGTGTCGATTCTCATCGATCCCCTTTAATATTCTTGTTGATAAGAAGGTTTCGATTGCCATTGCGGTTCTGTACTTCTATATCTGCTTTCGATTGCAAGTCTTCGCCAAGTCCCTTGTGAAGTAAGTGTTTCTTAAAGAAAAGGATAGACTTAAAACGTAACCTTGTATCGCCATATCATCCAAAGACTTGTTATCCTTCCCAAGAGTGTGCACGATTGCACCCTGCACTCTAGAATCTTCATTCCGCGGCTCTTCCATGGCTCAATAAGTGCCCTCCGCCTAGCAGCCATTTGTCATTGCTGCCAACATGGTCAAGCATCTCCGAGATCAATGGAAAGGGGTACCGATTCTTGATTGTGTTGGCGTTGAGAGATTGGCAGTCAACTTCAGAGTTTCAAGCCGCCGTCCTTCTTCTTTGCAAAAAGTATCGGCCCTGCCGCCGGTGATGATGACCGCTGAATGAAACCATTGGCCAGGTTTGTCTCGATGTAGGCTTTTAGAGTTCTTAACTCAACCTCTGACAGGTAATAGATAAGCCCATATGGTAGCTTGTGCCCGGGGTCGATCGCATGGTCAATTGACCTGTACGGTGGCAGCGTCTCTGCCTTGACTAAAAACCTTCACGAAATCCTGATACTTGGCGGGGATATGGCATGGCCGCCGTCGTCTATAGGAAGCATTTCAGGTGCCGAAGCTCCATCTGTACTCGTTAGTATTAAGATCTTATATGAGAATGGAAGCGAAAGTTGAAATCCAGGAGTAGCGGTACCGCCGGCCCGTCACAATCGAGCATGACCGTGGCGCGCATCCTCCTTTCGTGACTTGGCGAGCTGGTAGCAGTCATTCAAGCCCCGCATTGTTGGTAACTCTTCTGCCGCAACTACCGCCGCTGCTCCCTGCTCGCCCATCCAGCATCGGAGTTTCTCATCCGAGGTCGCGCTCCATGATGCTCCCAGCAGCCCAGTGCACTCCCCAAATCGTAGGGCGAATGCGTGGTCGACCTCATTGCTCTCAAGAAGGTCGTTGAATGCGGTTGCCCCAAGGACAAATGTCTGGAGGCTTACCACCGTGCCCCTGCGAAGTTCCGTTGATATCCGCGTACAGGGTTTCATCGCAATTTAAGTTGGCGGCCTGTGGCCCACTTGGGGTTCGCAAGGCGGTGAGTCGACCGACTTTCCAGTCGATCTCCAGGTTTCGGGCCTTGAACCAAGGTAATCACACAACCAAGTCGTATGCCTTCATGGGTAAATTAAGACATCCGATTCGTCAACCGGTACCAAGCTTTCAAAATACTGAACCGAGAGTAGCTTTCTACTTTCTCTTGCAGACATCATCTCGCTGCCGTCGAGGCTCGAGGTTGCGATGAATGCTGGTTCGTCCCGGACGCCGAGCTGCCTTTGCAGCTTGGGCATCATGAGCCGCCGCCGCAACCGCGGGTGGCCTTTCCACCGGAAGTTGTCTTGGCGGCCAAGTAGACGTCCGTCCCGCCTAGGAATGCAACCAAGTAGACGTCCATCCCGCTGGATAAGACGAAGGAGTGGTCCATCCGGTCTAGGGATAAGACGACTCCGTTGATGTGCGAGAGATCACTCGTTGTCGATTGAGAATCGATTTACACCCGACTTGGGTCACTCCCATGACGATAACAATCGGCATCATGCAGTGGGTAGTCATTGTTGTCTCATATTGCATCGCCGGTTTTTCGAACGATAATCGGTCACTCGATTGACTCATAGTCTCTCTGAGAGGTAATTGTTATTGTAGTTGCGATCAGGTATCGATCGAGGTGTTGGTGAACGA
Source organism: Wilcoxina mikolae CBS 423.85 (assembly GCA_014904905.1). Classification (NCBI taxonomy): domain Eukaryota; kingdom Fungi; phylum Ascomycota; class Pezizomycetes; order Pezizales; family Pyronemataceae; genus Wilcoxina; species Wilcoxina mikolae. Next base: position 29,613 of record MU122094.1, read on the forward strand.
TGTGAGATGAATCCGGCTTCTTTGCTCATCCGTCTTGTAGAATTGCACAATGGCTTTTATTCTGCCCATCCGTAGTCTTTCTCCGTAAGTGCACTTCCGTGCTCGTGTAATCATTCTCCGTAGGTTCATTTCAGAGCTTCCACTGAGATCATAGGAAGGTAATCGTCAAGCGCGCATCAGAGCTTCCGCTCAGGTCGGAGAAGGTAAACGTCAAGTGCCCTTGATCGAACGCGTTTATCGTCGGTGACTTCTCGTCAGACTCGATCATCAATGGACCAACGCATTCGGGGTAAATGACGAGTGTATCAGAGTCGATTGACCTCCGAATCGTCTCGGAATTGACTCTGCTCACGTCAATCAACTCCAATACACGGAATACTTATCTCGAATCATTACTCTAGCGATGATGATCTGTATGGGTTCCAAGTAGTGACGTTGATGAAGGTTCGATTCGTCCCAATCATCCATTCATACGTGATGGATCTCGTTAAACGTGTTTCGAGGTCTTCTCAGCAGTGGCCATAAGGGCCAGTGATGCGTTTCTCGAATCGATTGACATCCAGATGATCTCAGAATCATTGTGGAATGCTCTCTATAACGATCACGGTCGGTGATGCGACTCTTTGAATTGATTGAACTCCGAATCGCCTTGGAATGGTCTCTGCAATAGTCAATTAACTCGATATAGGAATACTTATGAAGTTTCGATGCTTGTAGGTCTCGGAAAGTGAGATGTTGCGACGCGTTCGAATTCTTCATGTTGAGTAGTAGCTTACTTGGCAGGCGAGATGATACTCAGGGCCAATTGACTTCGAATTGCCTCTGTGTAAGTCAACTAACAGGTATGCTTATCCTGATTCATCGTTCTAGTGATGATACTCATTGAAGGTCGAGAATGGAGACATTTCGAGTTCTCGGGGTGCGTATCATGGCAGGTGACACATCTCTCGGGACTGATTGACATCAAAATCATCTGGGAATCATCCCTGCTACCATCAATGAACTGAATTGGATGATTACTTATCTTTTATCGACAATCTAGTGATAGATCTCGCTGTAGGCCAGACTTGTCGAAAAAGTCAAGAAATCACGAAATCCCATGAGCGAAACGTATCTGGTGACTGAAAAGCGATTATAGTGTAAGGACGTATGTCCTCGTATGGAAGGATATGTGTAGATACAGTTGCAAATGAGGATACGTGATAAAGATATCAATTGTAAGGTAAAGTAAGTAAGATAATCGCTAGCGTACCAAAAGCACTTCGTGAGGTGATTATATATGAAGGGCGGTTACCCCGCCTCGGCAGCCAATTGCACTTACGAGGGCCAAGTGCACCTGGCACTGCCATTTCACCGACACAAAATTGATGTGATGGATGATAGACTTGGCCATGGCTCCTGGAAGAAAGCTACGTTGCAGATGGTATGGAATGTGCAGCATCTAGATGCAATTGAGTTTTGGTATCGTGACCTTATAGAGTGTGCAAAATGGCTACTCCAGCAGCTAGCATACGAGGAACATCTTACATACACACCGATACGTTACTTCAATGATGATGGGCACCGTGTTTACAATGAGATGCATACTGGAGACTGGTGATGGGATAAGCAGGTAAGCTTCCTTCTTGGTAAAACGCTTTACATTACTCACAATTGTGTAGACAACACTACGAGTTGGTGACACACTGGTGCCGATGATATTCATGTCTGATTGAATGTACCTCATGAACATCTCTGGCAACAAGAAGGTATAGCCGATATATATGACGATTGGCAACCTATTCGCAGCCGTACAGATGAAGCACACAATGCACAGCGTTATGTTGATTGCCCTTCTGCCCATTCCCGTCAAGATGTACGCTGTCTCCATCAAAAGAAGAAATGCCCAGAGGGAGCATAACCGAATGGTCACTCAGAATGTGCTGCAACATTTGTTGCAACCCCTACTGAATTTCGAGACCAGCACCTTCTATGTCTGCTGTGCCGATAGCAACATCAGATATTGTTATTTGATACTGGCTGCATTGATGGCCGATTACCGCGAGCACTGTGACATTTACAACATCCTGAATGGTGTATGCCACTATTGCAAATACTCTAATCAGGAAATGGATAATCTACCCCGCTGACATGAGCGATACAACCTCCGGAATGATAATACATATCATATACTCTCAGATTCAAATACACCCCTGAGCATCGCCAATCTCAAACGCCAAGATATCAATCCAGGTTTCAACATCTTATGGTATCTCGATTGCATTACATGCGATCATCCCAAGCCTAATCTAGTCCACATGATGCAAATTGGGATGTTGAAGTACCTCCTGATATGGCTTCACAAATTTTCCAAGCAGTATAAGCGGCTTGACAAGTTCAATGATATTTGGCTCTCATTGCCAGCATAGCTTGATATGATGAAGCCAAGGTGGGCATATGAGGAGGTTTCGTATTGGAAATGAGGAGAAATCAAGACGATGACATGATTCCTTGTGGGTGTCATACGCAATGCTCTGCGGGACCAAAGCCCCTCTCAGCGCAGTATTTTTGACCGTGCAGATGAGTGCTCTTGCTCACTTATTTTGTTCAATTTGTATTGCCAGTATGACTCTCACCATGACAAAACGCTAGACCTCAAGGACAATACCCTATGTCACTTTCACGATTTGAAGGATGTATTTCAACAATTCAGGACTGGGAAATGACTTGCAGCAGAGGTCAAAGAGAGATATGCAGAATTGTGTGCTGATCGGAATGCCTAGTTGAATTGCGAAGAAAAACAAGAAGAAAACTGTGGCCTTTCGACAGCTTATTCGCTACATCTGGAAAGGTATTATCGATACAGCAATGGCCGAATACATTAAACAGAGTAGTGATTTCAACTTTTTCAAGATACATTTCATACAGCACTTCTGGGAGCAGATACAACAGTACAGTTCGCTTAAATCGTGGTTGAAGGAAATTGGAGAAAGTTCTTACCGGAAGCAGAATAAGGACAGGTTGAAATGCTCCAATAAGATAGGTGATTACTATACGCAAATAATCAACTACTACCTTTGGAGAGATGCATTCACTGTCAAAAAGGTCAATCACGACGTTTGGAACCGTAAACGAGTGACCACAGAAGTGATAGCGGAAGCAACCACTAGTAGTAGAGATCGTTTATTGCGGTTCATATCTCCGCAGTAGCACAAAGGAAAAGAGAAAGTCAAGGACTTTCAAGGCCTCTTGAAAACAATCAGTCACGATGTCTTCCGAAATGGTCTATATGATGCCACCTGTCATTTTTTACACTCCAAGCAGGTTAATATTGATTCAGATGATCTCTTAAGCAGTACTGCCGCAATTTTTCATGGATTGGAGGTAGAATCACATAACATACATGACGAGCATATCATACTGAAGCTCAGATGCGCTGGAGATCAATGATGACATTCTGGGGATACCCGTCATGACTGGATATGGGTTCAAACTTCGCAACGTAAGGAAGGGCAGGAGCTGTCTCACAAGGCACTGCAGGGACGTGTAACGTACCGTATGCTTCGTCTATTCATGCTGCCAGTCATCCATTCGCGCGGTACTAATTCCTTTTGGCTAGCAGATGTTGAAGTGAAGAAGCCTACCTCCGGTGGAATGCTGGACAGTCCACCGCAGCTAGTCAGGAGAGTGAAAACATCTTCCGGCGGTATATATGCAGTTATTAGTGTAGGAAATATCGTGGGTGCACCTCACTTATTTCCAGAGGAGACCACTTCGTCGAAGTCGGAGAATGACGGATGGATAGTGAATAGTCATATAGACCTAGCAACTTTGAATGATATTTATTTTATGCGGAGGATGAGTTGAATACAGCAGTGAACAGGTGTAAGGGCGTACGTCTGTGTACGGCCTTGAATAAGAGTATTAGGATAGATACGGTTGCAAACGAGGATTCGAGAATGAGGTAGATTCAATAGGTAAGGTTATCGATAGCGTGCAAGAGCACTCGCACGATCTGACTATATATTGGGCGGATGGGCAGTTATCCTGCCATAGGCCGGCCGCCATTACAACAGGATATAAACAGTATTTAGAACTGAAAATAGACTTAATACCCATTACTGCATCAGCAAAGTCAATCGTCCGGTTCAGGAAGTTCCAGGACCTTCCAGAGGTTGCGGAGGTGGATTTTGAATGACATACTCTGCAGACCTTCTGGGAGTCCTCCGCGACCGGCGAATGCAGCCGCAGCGCACTCTCTTGTTCTCCCGGAAGACTTGAAGCTACTCTGGAAGATTGCTGTATCGCAATAGTGTACTCAGTAGCCACTTCTGATGCCTCTAAGGGTGCTCCAGGAAATTGCTGTATCGCAATAGTGTACTCCATAACCTCATCTGATGCCTCTAAGGGAGCTCTGGGGGAATGCTGAAGCGCAGCAAAGTCCTCTGTGGCCGCTTCTGGGCTCTCTGTGAAGCTCCAGTACGTTCTAGAATCACTCAGGAGCACCTGAATCTATTTCTTCATTTCCAGATGGAATGATAGTATGTCACCCATTTTCAGATGGGCCTGTAGCATCGTATACATCTTTGGCATTCATCTACTGCAGCCTGCCGCTATCAACTAAAACGACATATATCCATACTGCGCCCCAGCAGCACCTCGGCACGACCTTGACAAAAGAAACACAACCTCCAAGAAATACAACCGCCGAGAAATACAACCCCTGAGAAACACAACCCCTGAGAAATACAACCCCTGACAAATACAGAACCAGAGATACACAATGTCTGAGAAACACAAATTCCGAGAAGCACAATACCTGAGAAATACAAACCACAAGAAACACAATGTCTGAGAAACACAAACCCCGAGAAACACAATCCCTGAGAAACAGACTCTCAGTTGAACACAGCTGCCAGGTCCTCCGTTTCCTCCCCTGCAACATCTGGTTCTACATAATGGGTCGAGTGCTCAGCAGAGCTTGCAATTCTTGCATCTATATAGCTGCCCATATGCTCAATAATGGCTCCCTGGTGACCAGGACCAATGCAATTCCAGTGTCTCTGGTATCTCTCGTACAAGGCTATATCAAACTTAAGTAGCCGTTGATTATAGGATCGAGGGGTCACACTGACGGCTGAATATCTACCTGCAGAAGTCCTGAGAGGGTTCGCTCTTCGTTCCTTTCTCATAGTCCCTCAAGGTACAGTTGATTGCAGTCGCAGCCAAGCAAATCAATTGAGGAGTCACTCGCTTGCCCCAAGATTTGTTGCAATGCTGCTGTCAGCCAAGGTAGGTGTTGGAAGCAAAGAAGTGAGCAAAGATCAGTGCGGCACGCTCCCCTCTCGCAAACCACCGGTCTTCCTTCATACCGTTCGGAAGATCTTCCCATTTCCCTATCCAAGAGTCATCATTCAGCAAAGCGGCAACCTGCTATAGTCATAGAAGCTTCTATTCAATCTTCAACAAGTACAGTGCCGAGATCATAAGCCTCGCTGTAGCGACTAGTCGACCCCGGATACCACTTTATTTCCCCGCCACTCTATTGCATTGATAATCAGTATTATCAAACTTTGAAACCCAGAGAATACTTCAGAAACTCACAATTCCATGTGTCAGCATATCAATGTGCTATCTGGGTCTACCTGGGCGCTCCCACATATATTGCGTGCCGTTATATGTGACAACAGCTCTCTCCTGGATGGTCATTATATCAAGAGCTTCATCCCATGCCTTATCACAAATGTCCAATTTGTCCTCTTGAGAGGCCAGCCAGAGGTTTTCAGTATACAGAACAGATTTCAAGAAGTCTTTTGCTAAATCGAAAGCTGCTTTGTAATGGTATGGCACCTTGCTATCCTTGTTGCTCTTTGTTCCCAACGCACCTTCAATAGGTGAAGGGGCAGCTGAGAAATCCCGACTCATTGCAGGCCGCCGTCTGACATAGTTCACTGGAACGAGGAACATCATATCATGGCTAGGAGATCGAGACGGAGTGTCTTGAGGTGATTGTGAGTGCATTGACAACCGAGAACGGTCTCCATCGGTGCACCCGAGGTTTGGTTTGAATTTCTTTCTTTGGAATCGGTCAGTCACCTGGACGGTATCTGAGCGAGCCCTTTTCAGGCCTTTAGAGTCTGTATTGTGACTGTGTCTATTCCGTTCATGAGTTGACAGTAGCTCGTCATCATCATAGTCTGAACCGGTGGTGGGATAGTTGTCATGCTCTCGGTGTTCATCATCATCTTCTTTGACATCGTCCAGTTCATTCCGGGGGCCCTGAAGATTAGTTTGATATAAATTAGGGATTCATGTGGCCTTACACGTCTGGGAGCTCGTAGAGAACCTTTTTGACTGGACGTCCTTGCTGAGTGCTCCAAATCTCGCTCTTGAGAAGCGGTAAGGTTAGGACGTTGCGAGGCCATAGGTGATGAGAATATATCGAAATGTGATTTCACAAGAAGAGGTCTGAATAAAGCTTAGGTACACCTGGAGAACCTCTTTGTTCTTATAGGAAACTGAAGGTAACACAGTGGTTTGCATCGAAGAGCATAACCTGTTCATTCCCATTGAAGTTGAGGAGCACCTGAGCTGCTAATCTGTATACTCAGTTCAGGGATCTGTTAGTGAGACGAACGGATATTCGGGCTTCAGGACTGCCCACCATTGTGAGGTGGCTAGATTGAGACTCAAATGTGGTTGAGCTAGATGCGAGCCTATGTTTTGGATCAGAGTTTTCTGGAGTGCATGCATTGTCAGGTAGCTAGATTCTGACTCCGACGTGGTTGAGCTAGATATAAGCCCATGCTCTGCATCAGAATCTTCGGAAGTACGTGAGTGGCTGATGTCTGCTATGTCGCCTGTTATCATAGCTGACCAACCACGGGGATTGGTCTGGACATGTGAGAGCTACCGGTATTCTTATCGTTGGGATACCGGTGATTCGCATTCTGTTTTGGCTTCAATATTGCCCCAGGAAATCTCTTGCCTTCAATGGTCCTCGAATGTGTCTAATACCCTGCATTAAGAGTAGCTGCACTCGAACAATTGACGCTTTCGTTTTTGTTTTTGTTGTATATTGGCACTGAGTTTTGTGGTTCCGTGCTCAGTTACCAGTAGCTCGACATGTTTGAGCACGAGCAGCACAAAGTCACCAGCCTTGGTTCATCTAACCAGAGCTCTAATAAGCGAACCAGAATGAATCATCTTAGTTAACAGTCGATAGTCATCTCTATCAATCTGCAGGAAGTGCTACTTCAGGATCCTGATGCCACCATGATCGTGCTGGGCAAAGTTGCATTCTGTGTCATAAGACAGCATTGGAATCCGAGATGCACCAAATGGACATTTTCCGTGGCCCAAAATTGGAATCCTGCAGCGATCGAACTTATGCAGTACTGTGCTTCAGCTATATGCAATCTCAAGCTGAATGCACATAGTATCTTCTGTAGTGTGAATCATATCTATCCAGATACAGTCAGTTCATCTGCAGACAAGATCTGGTGGGGGATAGCTTTCACCGAATGGTACATAGAATAGGGGCTTTAGTCCTGGTGGAGCTGTGATGATTCGAATGGCAGGCAGGTGGGTTAAGCTGTAGGTGTGCAGAGATGATAAAAAGGGATGAGATGGAATGGAGCAGAAGGGACAAAAACATCATGTTATGTTGGTGGTTGGCAAGGGGAAGCTCCAGGGTGCACCTAACTCCCATTCGGAAAAATTGAGTCACTATCAGCTGGTATGATGTTGAACCTGAGCATCTATTCTCACTCGATATTTGCATGCTCTGGAAGCTTTGAGCTGCAGCTCAGTCTGTCACGAAAGCTTGGGTGGGCAGAGCACACATATTGAACATTGCTAGTACCGCTTTGGATGCTGAAAGCGTTGGCAGAGCTTAGTCTTGGTGTGTGGTAGATGCACCGGGGATAGCGTGCGAAATTAGGATCGAATGTATTGCTATTTCGAGTACAATCCGAACTGTGCGGTCTGTACCTTCGCTTTCAATTTCTGGTTTTGGACAAGAAAGTTTCACCTGACCACTCGACCACTGGACTCCCTCACCCTCGACCACCACCATATGTAATTATTCACAACTGCATTCTGTTTCTCATGTGATATCAAGTAGATATATACCGTAACCCAAAGTCATCGATTCTCTAACATCTAGATCGAGTGATACATGAGAGATAATAGACTCGGAGATACAGAAAATCCAGCCCATTCTGAAGAAGAAATCCAGTAACAGCCAAAAGAATACCCTCACCCGAACTCTGTACAACCACAAAGAATACTTCCATATGCACCCCAGCAAATCAAAAAAACATTCTACGCGATCCATCAATGAAATCCCAAACCCAAGCGCACCTAGACCTTTCAACCACAAAGAATACTCCCAGATGCACCCCAGCAAATCAAAAAAACATTCAAACCGACCCATCAATGAAAACCCACATCCAAGCACACCTAGAAACACCCAAGCAGCTATTCCAATTACGACAACATCCCAGCCTGAATGGCAGTCCCCTCAATGAATGTTTTGAAAACATTGTAGACGTCCTCCTTGCTAATCATGAGATGGTTCATCAGTCCATACAAAACACATAGCTGAGTAGTACCATTGACTATATGTGTAATGGTGGTGCCAGGTGCACTTGGCTCTCAAGCACACTTGGCCTTCCCAAGTGCACTTGGCTGCCGAGGCCGGGTAACCGCCCTTCATATATAATCACCTCGCGAAGTGCTTTTGGCACGCTAGCAATTATCTTACCTACATACTGTACAATTGATCTATATTGCTTATTTCCCGTTTGCAACCGTATCTTCACGTACCCTTTCATACGAGGCCGTACACGGACGTACGTCCTTGCACTATAATCGCTTTTCAGTCACCAGATGCGTTTCGCTCACGAGGTTTCGTGATTTGTTTACTTTTTCGACACGTCAGACCTACACCGAGAACAATTGTTAGATTGTCAATACAAGATAAGTAATCATCCAATTGAGTTGATTGACAGTATCAGGAACGATTCCAAGATGATTTTGATGTCAATCAGTCCCGAGAGACGTGTCACCTGCCATGATAGATAGGCACCCCTGGGAACTCAAAATGTCTCCATTCACGATCTACACCGAGTATCATCACTAGATCAATAGATCAGGGTAAGTATACCTGTTAATCAAGTCAATTAACTGCCGCAGAGACGATTCTGAAGTCAATTGGCCCCGAGTGTGATGTCACCTACTCCACATGACGATTTCGAACGAGTCGCAACACCTCACTTTCAAGACCTACAAGCATCAAAACTTCATAAGTATTGCTATATCGAGTCAATTGACTACTACAGAGACCATTCCGAGGCGATTCCGAGGTCAATCAATTCTCAGAGTCGCATCACCGACCGCGATCGTTATACAGACGATTCGGGGGTCAATTGATCCCGAGAAACGCGTCACCGGCCCTTTTGGCCACTGCTGAGAAGACCTCGAAACACTTTAGAAGAGATGAATCACATACATACGAACGAGCGATGGCAACCTATTGAGCAGCTCGAAGTGCTAGCGAAGCCTTCATCGACATCCACTATACGCATCGATATTAGGGGTTGTCCCTTAGCAGGTGCATGAGGTACGGAGGATATCCATGGCAATCTGCGGTTGGTCACCTGTCACTATGGATGGTCAACGTTACACCCGCAGCTATCCTATCCTCTGAGCGACAAAGCTACGCATATCCAATACCAAGCCCAGACAAAGCGGAATGATTAACCCGCGCGAGGGCAGTGCACCTTCTCGATCGAACAGCGATAGTCAAGACACTTAGCTGGCGGATTCATCAGACCCGAACACTTAGGATGGTATGCTACTATATGCCTATGCCTCCAATAGTTAGGGACGTCATGAGTTGATGAAGCACGATCACGCCATTGCGGGGACTTACGGGCCAGCCGTGCATGATCGTTTCGACCAGAACTACTTCACATTATCAGCAATATGGGAAAGTCGGCTAGAGCGGGGTACGCCTCTACACTCTCCGACAGGCACACGTCAGAGCTCGAGAAGCGGGACTTCACTATGGGGATATCTATACAGTCGAGGGACTCCATATGTTAACTGCGCCCCGGTAGTTCAATCTACCTATTGAGAGCTTGTGTGTGGGTCGTCATTTCCGAGTAACGGCAGTTCTTGGCTGAGCTGGTCCGACATAAGCTGCAGCCCTGAAATGGGAGTAAAAGCCAGCGAGATGGAAGTACGATACGTGGCATAGCAGCGGCTGGTCGCCGACGCAAGTCTATGAGGGTAAACATACCCCTGCAACCCACTATCCGATTTAGCATTGAGTCGAGATATCAAAGAGGAAGTGATGGTTCGATGAACGTGTCAGCGGTCGTTGCCGAAACCTGTTTTCTGCGTTTGCATACAGACCAGAAGAAAAGCAAACGAGCTTAGCGTGGGCTACGTGGCAAAACCTGGCGGCATGAGGATAACCTGTGGGATGCCTCGCACTTTAGAAAGTGCCGAACGTCAAACGGAAAAGAAGCGAAACCTACCGAGATCGAGTAATCAGCCTAACGATCGGAGGCCATAGCTATCTTAGTACAAACACTGAAATCATAGAGAGTAGACGAGTAACTCGCTCTATAAAAGAACCACCTTTGCACCTGCAAAGTAAAACATCAAGCTCTAGCAGCAATCCACAGTCAGAACACATCAGCGGACAAGACACTAAAATATTATTGTTGTTTTCTACTTCAAGAATATCTATTTTACAATATACTTTATGAATTTTCGAGATCTTGACTCTATTGTTCTTTACGCTCACGCCCTCTACGAACGAGCTATTACTCCAGCCGATTTTAGGTTTGCGAGTATTTTTATTCATACGTACGATATCGAGTACGAGTATTTTCACTGGTTCTACACTCGAGAACTTCCTTCCGAATATCATAACCTCCCCATCAACGACTACGAGGTTCAATCCGACTACGACGATTCTGAAGACTATCTTCAGGATACATACGACTTCTAAGGAAGTAGGCGGCCATACTTCAGCAATAAGTATCCCCGTAACAGTCGATTCATTGACGATCGAGTCTGGCGAGATGTCACCGACGATAAACGCGTTCGATCAAGCGCACTTGACGATTACCGTCCTCCGAACTGAGCGGAAGCTCTGAACCGCACTTGATGATTACGTTCCTACGATCAGAGCGGAAGCTTCGAAGCGCACCTACAAGCGTCAGCATTGCACAGGCGAAGTGCACTTATGGAGAAGACAATCGACGGGCAGAGTTCAAGACCCTGATAGTGGAGCTGCAATCGCAGATCATGAAGCAACTCAGAGTGGGAAGTTTAACCCTTGAATGTTCTAAAGTGTCAAGCAGATCAAAGCCGATACCCCATTGTGTGATTCTACGAGACAAATGAAGTACGAAACGCGAACGAAATCGCACATCTAGTCATCGTATCCCCTAGCAGGAATGGATGCACATCAAGTCATCGTATCGCCTAGCGGGAATCGATGCACTTCAAAGTCGTTGTATCCTCTAGCGGGAATGGACGCATCCTCTCCTCCATATCCCTGATCAGGATTGGGCAAATGGTTATCCTTGTGTATATAGGAGAGATAGCCCTTCGGTTGACGAACCGGAGGTGCTGGTCGTGCCTATGGCTTACGACCTGGTTCTAGGCTTGTCCTGGTTCAAGACTAGAAACCCTGTGGTTGACTGGACATCCATTCGACTTCTGGCCCTGCGGACCCCTAGCGGAGAAAACAGGTTAAAGACCACGGACTCAAATGAGCCCGTGGGACAGGCGGCCACCCAGGTGACGTCGGTGGGCGGGGTTTCAGACATATAACTGCTTGGAGCCGCCGCATTCGAGAGTCTCTTAGCTAGCGACGAGATTCTCGTGACATTCGTCATACGCCTTGGCGATTGCACAGGGTTGCTGTGAGCTTCCATGGAAGGCATCACCAATGGTGAGAAGGCGTCTGGAGCTGGACGAGCGAGCAGGAGCAGTGGCGGTAGTTGCGGCAGAAGAGTTACTTTGCTAGTACTTGAATGACTGCTACCGGCTCGCCGAGTCAAGAAGGGAGTTCGCTGGCTACAGTGCCTTGGTTCCATCGTGGACGGCCGTTCGACCCGTGGCTCCTGATTTCCGCGACATTTACCGCTCCATCTTTTGCATTGATCAAATTGGCTAACATGAGTGGAGCAGAAACGGCGTTGTATAAGATCCTGGCCAATACAGCGGAGATGATGGTCGCGCACCGATAGTGCAACCGAGTATCAGTAATTCGTGGAGGTCTTTAGCCAAGGCAGAGACGCTGCCACCACACCGGTCAATTGACCATGCGATCGACCTGGAACCCAGGCACAAGCTGCCATATGAGCGTATCCATTACCTGTCGGAGGTTGAGTCAAGAACTCTAAAGGCCTACATGGAGACAAACCTGGCCAATGTTTTTATCCAGCGGCCATCATCACCGGCGCCGATATTTTTGCAAAAAAGGACGGTGGCTTGAAACTCTGAAGCTGACTACTGAGCTCTCAACGCAGGCACAATCAAGAATCGGGAACCCATTCCATTGATCTCGGAGATGCTTGACCATGTTGGCAGCGATGAGAAACGGCTGCTGGGCGGATGGCACTTGTTGAGCAAAGGGAGAGCCGCGGAATGCAGATTTTTCGAGTGCAGAGTGCAACTTGCCAATATGGCGATACAAGGTTACGTTTTATGTCTATCCCTTCTTTAAGAAACACTTACTTTATAAGAGATTCTGTGAGACTTGCAATTGAATGCAGATACAGAAGCACGAAAGCCCCAATGGCAATCGAAACCGTCTTATCAACGAGAAAATCGATGAGTTTCGACACCGCATTTAGTCGTTGACGGAGCACCAACCTGAAAAAGAGGGGAATGACCGTTCCGGAATCCGAGAAACCGCTACTACGATGAAATCCGTACCAGAAGTGCTGGAACGATAACCTATCATGCTGCAGATGTCAAGTGCACTTGGCCTCATAAGTGCACTTGGCCTCGTAAGTGCACTTGGCCTCAGAAGTGCACTTGGCCTCGCAAGCGCACTTGGCTCGCAGGCGCACTTGGCCTCGCCTATGACTTCACTATCGAGAACCTGAAAGTCAAAAATATCTTATCAGCGCACAACCTTACTACCGAGCTCCTGATAGGCACAACTTGAACAACCCCGCCGATGGCCCGTCAAGACGGCCCGATTATGAGATCGGCTACGAGAAGCCTGTCGGGCGGCTCTTGACGACCCTGACAGTTGAACCCTATGATAACATCCTACCGGCGATGAAGAAGGCCCAGGCTGCTGACCTATTGGCGGTTGACGTCTCGGGTAAGCTAGTCGATAACCCAATGGCCACAGCCGAAACCGAAGATGAGAACCAATGGAGCGTCGTCGCTGGAGCTCTGACCGACAAGGCGAGAATATATGTCCCGCGGACGAAGCTTTCCGCGGTAAAGTGATAAGTCTCTTTCATGACAACCCTGAGTTCGGACACTTTGGAACTCTTAAAACTACTGAGTTAGTCTCTAGGGATTTCTATTGGCCTACGATGGACGCGTATATAACGAAGCACGTCAGTGGCTGCGAAGCACGTCAGCGCCTGCGAAGTAAGTCAACGAGATCAAGTACAAGTGCACCGAGAAGCCTGGGAGCGAACGAGAAGTCAATGGCTACGCTACTAGTCTTCATCACCGAATCGGAAGCACCACCGAATGCATCGAATGGACAATCAGCTGCACCCGACTGCAATCCTTAACGGATTTTTGAGAAGCAGCCGAGAGCCAGCCAAATCAACAGTCGAGATGTCAAGCTGTGCGGAATGCAATCCGACTGCGATCCTTAATGGACGTATGAGAAGGCTACCGCGTTGGACCTTCAGATCCGAGAGCGCGAATGCACCGAATTACATGGTATCTATGACCTCGTACGGGGGGATGCTTATGAATTAGATATATCAACGAACGAATATGCTCTGCAATTGGACTTATCTCCGAGAGCACCAAACGAAGCAATGACGATAATCGATTGACGTCGCCGCAGATAGTGGTGATTAACCGTATCAGGTTAGGTTTTAGTGTGCGCGCCCTATAGCTAGGCACGGAAGGGCATGGCGTGTGCAAACCCACTACTTTCGTGGATTCGGAAGTCCAAGGCATGGCAATCAGAGAATGGATGCCTTGATGCACCGGAGCGGAAGCATACTTGGTTACTTTGTGAGTACGACCTTATGGCACACTTACAAGTTAGATACCGCAACTCGAATGAGCATGTACGAATGCATGTCGACATATGATGACTGCAATCATGGGCCAAACGAGGCCGACACAAGTCAACTACCACTGGAATGGCAATGCAAAGTCGAATCCCGATAGCAGATATACGAGTCAACCTGGAACCAATCGAAATCATACGAATCCGAGAGCTATCAAGTGCATCAGCTATGACCAAGATAAGTACATGATACAATTATGCTAGTTGACTGCGGCAACGATGTGATACCGGCCTCAATGGCCTTGCCCTCAGATGACATTCACGAGCGCGTTCAATGAAAGAAATTGTATACGAACGATCGATCGATTAGTCAGAAGTCGAGGTGTCAACTACGATATATAGAGGCCGAATGATACCCGCAAGTCGGCCAATGACGCTTACAGATACGAGCATCACCGAGCCTGCACTACGGAAGCTACGGATACATGGGCATGGATATGGAGACAGGGAGATCTGGAGGTTACAGGGGTCGATTGGACCTTTCCTTCTCTTCTCATTCTTATCTTCGTTTCTTATGGATCTCGGCCCGGTATAAATGGCGTCGACACGGATTTTACCACCTACCACTGGAGGTGGATTTCCCCATGGACTGGATCCACTGAAAGGTCACCCTCGAACGGTACCGATTGGCAGCGGGACTTATGAGGCCGTACGAGGACGTACGAGCTTGGATTCTTTCTTCTTCTCTTCATGTACGTCTATGCAGCCCAGGAGGCTTGCAGATAAAGAGGGGGATGATGTAATGGCGGTGCCAGGTGCACTTGGCTCTCAAGCGCACTTGGCCTTCCCAAGTGCACTTGGCTGCCGAGGCCGGGTAACTGCCCTTCATATATAATCACCTCGCGAAGTGCTTTTGGCACGCTAGCAATTATCTTACCTACATACTGTACAATTGATCTATATTGCTTATTTCCCGTTTGCAACCGTATCTTCACGTACCCATTCATACGAGGCCGTACACGGACGTACGTCCTTACAATATGGAGCGAAGTCACTCTATCATTGAAGCCGTTTGGACCAGTGTTGACAAGCCAGGTGTGAGGCTTACGCATCAGACCCAGTCGCCCAATCCATCCAAAAGATTGCCACTGCTTGTTGAGAACCCAAGGCTTCTGAAGAATCACCGCATGATTGGCAGCCACGAGGTTGAGTCCAGTGACCCCAACCTTGGTGGTGGTAATGATGACGGAGCACCAGGGTGAATTCTGGAAATCATTCATAACTTCGCTACGCCTGTTGACGGAATCTTCGGAGACCATGCAAATGTCCTGAATGTCTTGGTTGAAATGGTTATGAATCCACCATGTGAGATGGCGAATCTGGCCAGACAAAGGACATAAAAGTACAGCCTTCTGTGGAAGCGGTGAAAGGACAGGAGATCCTGTACTAGGCTTGTCATCCATCTCAGGAACAGTTGCCAAACCGCAGATCAATACAGGGAGGAAAGATTTCTTGGAGCCATCTGAAAATCTGTCACTCCACAAAACTGCTGGCATCCCACTCTTCCTTCTAACTGCCATTGGCAAAACGATCACCTTCTTGCTCCAATGGTAGCAAAAAGCAAGCAAGCTGCCCGCAATGAATCCGGCAGGCGATACCATGCTTACCTTCAAGATTCTGCGTCTTGAATCGGGTGACAACATCAGCGAACTGCTTCTATTCTTCCTGAGACCCCTCCAGCGTGACTGGATGGAAATCCTCCGATGGGATGTAAATCAGAGGTGCACCAAAAGTCAGCCGCAACTCTGCCCATCGGCAGATTCTCCATGGGTGAGCGACTTCGGTCATCTCAGAGGCAGCTTCCTGCTGAGCTTCCAAGGAACTTCCCTTGGTGACAGCGGTTTGAAGGGAGGTGATTGCCGACAACACAGCCTCAGGACCATGTTCTTCTACTGCTCGTTCATTCTCAGGTGTATCTGGAATTTTGAACAGCCACCGAGTTGTATTTACCCTGTCCTTCAGTGAGTGGTAGGCCAGCATCGCCGTAACTTCCACTTTGAAACCAATTTGGACTTCAGATGCAACGGACCAACCCTTGGACTTCGGACCTTTGAAGCGGTGCACCTCATCGAATATTCCCCATGAACACTGCCAGTTCGTATGCTGGCGAACTGTGTCGTTCTCATTTCTTTGTGTCTGGCTCATAAACTTATCATAGGTAATCACGTGGATGTCCAACCGTCTCTCGGGATGTCCCACACAGATGTTGATGTATGTGTGAGTCATGTCCCCAGCATCTTCTGTGCTGAGATCGCGCACCGAAAACGGAGTCCATTTCATGATGGTATTGATTGCACCAATGAATGTTACCCGGACACTTAGTAGTACCACACACAGTACTGGATTCCATGGTGGGAGGTCAGTTGTCTGCTTATCATCAAGAAACTGGGGAAGACGACGAGGAACAGGGTTAGGGTGAGTGCAAGGGTACCATTGCTTCTGGACAGCGCTGAGGGTTGAGAAGCCCGTTTCCACCGCCTGATACCATCCACCAAGCAAGAGGTTCAAGAACACTGGTTGTTGTGTCTCATGGTGATTAGTCACATCCTCCGTAATTGACTTGGCATTCAGAGCTGCAGCCAAGACCGTGAACGTCTTCCCAAGTCATATTTCATCGGCCAGGAGCACTCCAGGAAGGTCCACATCGAAGATCCATCTCCGAACAAAGAACCAAATCACCCAGATCTGATGTGCAAGAAATCTTACTTCTGGAAATTGCTTCAAGGTGTACTTTGGCCCTCGAATGTCATCCACAGGTGAATCTCCACGTGGCACAGCACCGAGTAATGCAACTGCTTCTTCAAGACACTTGAGCTCGAAGGCAATGTTGATAGTGGCCATGAGAGTATCATCCAAAACTTGCCCTGGCTCGTCGGCTTGAGGTTCGATCAACTCTTTGGCAAATTGTGAATCGCTATCTAGAACCTTGGTGCTCTTAATTTCCTTCACCAGGGCAGCAAAAGCACTTGGTGTCAGTGGTACAAGCAAATCGGCGTAGTCATCTAGCTGGACTGGGGCCCTCCTCTGGCTGGGTGTATCAGATAGTGCACCGGGGGTTCTGTGAGACTTCCTTTTGGGTGTTTGTAGGAGTGCTCCCTACAAGGAATTCCAGTTAGCCCAGAACTTCATTCATCACTTCAGGTGCTCCTAACTTACTCCCTCTCCATCATTGCTTTTCTTGAGCTCCTCCACTAACAGGACATTCTCAGGTGAGTCCTCCCCATCTCTATTCCACACGTTCGACTCAAGGAGCAGAGTCGCTGCTTGAGGCGCAACTACACAAAAGTTCTGGACTTCCCAATTCCATGTTTCCTGGTTCCAAACACTGCCACGAAACTCCTCCCCAACCGTAAGTTCGGCCTCTTGAGCTGCTTCTTCACCCAACTGGTTGCGATATATGGTCTGGAGAGTGAATGGGCCCTTCGGCTTTGCCTTAGCGATCCACTTCAGAAGTTCGGAATATTCTTCAAGTCCTTGAAATGACCTGATTAGAGACCCAGAAGTGGCATTTCCGTGCACCCGTACCACAAACAACTTGTTTTGGATATCGGCCACCTCGATGTTCGGCCATTTGGGAGGGTGTTCATCACTGCTATCCCCTGCCTTGTGCTTCACACCACCTCCCTTCCCTTCCTTTTTGTCACCTTTTATGGTCCCGGTGGCTATCTCTCGCAGGTGGTTGCAGAGATTTCGGATGAAATGGTGAATCCAGTCGTATCTGATACTCTCAGAATCATCACACCAGTCAAGAGGTAGGAACTCCTCATTACACCCAATGAAAACTGTGATAGCTGCTTCCCAAAGTTCGAATCTGGTGTGCCCCTCGATCCACATCGTCCTCAAGTACAGTGGTCTCGTCACGCATTGAGGGTGCTGAGGAAGCAGCCATTCATGCCGGATATGATTCTCAAACTTGGAGATGTCGCTTCTCTCAGGCGTGTCGCTTTCCTTGGACCCCTTTTTAACTTGGCCCATCTTAACCATGAGTTGCCCAGTGGTGACTTTAGCCCCAGCGACAGTGGATGGCTTTTTTCCATCTCCAGTTCCATCAGGTGGAACAATATCGGCTGGGGCTGTCTGATTCTGTTATTCACCGAGAGTGATTTGCTGCGACCGTTGACCGAAGGGGATATTAGACGTTGAGGTCCATGGCGACAGTTTAGGTAGCGCTTTGATCGATTTCCATTGCCCACGGGCCACACACCCTTCAGTCTCGCTGGTCTCTTCAGAAGCGGCAGTTTCCAGTCTAGGCGTCGGTGCTCCTGGTGCTCCCGGCTGTACTTGGAGTGGTTGAGGGAAGGTGGGCTGCATCAGAGGTAGGGGAGGGTTGGTGGACCATGAGCCTGGAGCAACTGGTGGTCTTGATGGAGGTGGAGGAGGATGTGGGGTGTACCGGAGCCCTTCAGCTCCAGGTGGAGGGGGAGGAGGATGTGGGGTATATCAGGATCCTTCAGTTCCAGGTGGAGGGGGAGGAGGATGTGGGTTATACCGGGGCCCTTCACCTCCAGGTGGAGGGGGAGGGGGCTGTGGGGTGAATCAGGATCCTTCCGCTCCAGGTGGATCTGCAGGGGTAGGGGGAGGCAGCGGTGTGTGCCTGTCTTTGTCAGGTGGGAGAGATATTGGTGGGTTTGGATTTTCTGAAGGTGGTGGTGGTAGGGGTGGTGGTGGAGGTGTTCGAGGTGGAACCCGTTTGTATGGAACCCAGGTTTGTCGGTACTTATTCCACATGTGCCGTCCGTCCGGGCTGATCATCGGTGGTGCAGTATATGGAGGATAGTTGTTCCGTGGTTGCGGTTCATATTGCGGTTCCTCAGTCGGCAGCCTGGGCAGTTGATAATCAGGATTGGAATGCCAGGCAAATCCGTCCCACATCTGAGATCCATCACTGCTGAGCTGGTACTTCGGTTTGGATCGTTGTGGAGGTGCGGCGCCATAATATTGATACGGGTATCCTGGATTGGTTGGCGAGTGGTTGTTGGAGGGGTTGTTCTGCGAGATGATGTTTAGAAGTAGTTACGAAGACGAGGTTAAGATGTTTGGAGCTTGTTGCTAAAAGCTATGGTACCTGCAGTAGTCGCCGAGAACGAGGTAGTGTGACGGGCTGCATGCGTTGGAGGCAAGTTGCGTTTATATACACTCGCAATTCTCTCGAGAACACTCAATGTACATCCACCTCGCCAACACTTCTCTTACCATACCACCTTGTTGACAAACTTCTGATACCTGTTGTTGTCACCCATTGTCTGCTAGGAACGTTCAATTTGATCACTAGATGAAAGGTGGGGTATCACCCCTGCCACTTGGTTGCAGTTTTTCAAAGCCCATCCAACTTATACTACGATTTTGAAGTGAAAACAAACAAAACATAGGAACACCCGTGATCGTCTTGCTTGTTGAAGTTTGATACTCGAAATCAGCCTACTGCCTTTCAAGAGGGGTGCTTGCTTATGCAGGTGTCCATCTCTCGTATATCAAAGCAGGCAACCTGCATGAAACCCCTGTCAGTGGTTGCAGATTCTGGGAGCAAATCTAACAAATATCCGAATATACGACACTATCTAGAGATGGGAAACTCCGATTATCCAATGCCTTTCAGATTCAAGTGCGTTTCTATTGGAAGGGAGCTGCACAATTAGATGCGATCCGAGCCCTGCCACCACCTACAGGTACATCTGGACCTCTGCCTAGAGGTTTTGGTGGGGTACTCGTGACGAAATTCGTAGGCTTAGCAGGAGTTAGGGATGGGAACTCGATCACTTTGTGGGGTACAAACAATTTGTAGGGTGACATGACATTGTTATTTGTCTGTTTCAAGACTAGTCCTATCAAGTCTACGTGTCATATGGCACAGTGCCTCATCTCGCTGCAGGGGTGTGCAACTTGGACCTTCGGTAGCTTTCTTTACCCCTGAATCAGTGCTCCTCACCATTCACCATATACTCATCGCACCCCATCTACCATTCACCATACACTTGTCGCACCCCATCTACCATTCACCATATACTTGTCGCACTCCAACTACCATTCACCATACACTCGTCGCTCCATCTACTATTCGCAATACACTCGTTGCACCCATCTACCATTCACCATACACTTGTCGCGGACCATCTACCGGAGATACTGAAACAATGTTTACCAGTATGAGTCGTCAGGCAAACCAGTTCTTACGTTTGCGATGCACACTATGGGGAAAGCAGATCCGCAACTCCACTGGTCTTGCTCAACATGATCATAATGATCATCCAGAGGCATTTGACGACACGCGAGAGGTAATGGAACAACTTGCAACATAAGCAAATTGGAGATCTAGTAAGTGGCAAGATGAGCAAAGCAAAAAGTAAACGAATGCAGGAGAACCTGACATTGTCCAAGGGTTCATACCAGCCACGAACACCTCCGAGAATATTCCCATACCCGAGCGACCAGAGAAATATAACGTCGTATTTGTAACCGCGAGGAAAGTCACCTACACAGACGTGTATTGAGAGGCCGCAGGTGGGCAAATGGTGGGAGAGGTTACGAGTCTCTACGACAAACACCAGAAACGGAATTGGAATCCATGGCACCCATTTGCAAATGCGTTCGATTATCAACAGGCCCGTGCTCTGGATACACACAGCAAAACTTGGGTAAACGACTATCTGTGGTGTGGCCTGGACGATTTTCATACGACTTCGTTCCAGACAGCATCTGAGCTCTGGGTGCTGCTGAGGTGCCTCAACTTCAGACTGAGAGCAGAGAGTTGGATTTAGGCGTCTAGAAAATATGGCAACATATACTGCACGGATATTTTCAAGTGCATCCAGTTTCGTTTGGGGCATTTACCGTTTGCAGAGCACCTGGACTTAGCTCTGGTGCAGCTGTACGATTCGGCTGATCATCAAATCTATAGTGGTATGAACTCTGGAGAGTGGTGGTGGGAAACTCAGAAGCAACTACCCGATGGTATGACAATTGTACCAGTAATCTTCACCTCGGACAAAACCCATCTCACGAATTTCTCTGGCCACAAGAGTACCTGGCCACTATATATAAGTATCGGGAACATTTGGAAAGATGTTCGTTGTGCAGTATCAAGTAACACCTGGATTGTAACACTGGGAGCGTCCCTTCAGGTTTACCAGTACAAGTAGTATCCTTACTACTTTCAGGACTTGCTTGCGATGGATGTTATGAAGATTCGCTCAGGATGTGAAAGTCACTAATAGATAAGATTCAAGACAAAGATGTTTGGCATTCCAATGCGTATATTGTTAAGGCTTGCTCTCCTCGTCAAGAAGCCTGGCTTTCTACCCTCGAAGATTCTAGAGATCTTTATACCTCTATCCTCTCGCTCTAACAATTACTTCTATCTATGTTTTTCTCATGAGCTCCTCTACCTAACCTTTGCTTTGCTCCAATGCCCTTCCTGTCTCCCAGCGCTCTTTCGGACCTTCCTCATCTTTCCACTCAGATCTCTAACTCAGACGAATAGAACCCCTACTGACATCAGTCCTTCAGACTTCTGTGGTCTGGACCTATCGTATCCTGTCGATCTCTTTGCCTCCAGGCGAATGGTATCCTTTCGATCGTGAGGAACATAGAGGCTTCGTTTGCTATGCTGCAAACGCGGGTGCTTTCGAATCTACAGCTTCTCAGCTGCCTTCACACTATCGATAGTATGAGCTGGCAAGGCATCGCCCCAATAACCACTTCTAACTTCTTATCAGAGGTGTGGTTGACTGCATGACAGCTCATCTGATTTCGTTGGGTGCGAGTGATATTCTGTGT
>MU122094.1:56455-76621 GCA_014904905.1 Wilcoxina mikolae CBS 423.85
GCTCTTGCTTCTAGCAAACTTTCAGGAATACCCTTAAGGGCTTCAGCCTTATCAGAGTGAATAGGCTTTGGTCCCTTCTTCTCTATTCGAGGTTTCTTGGGGTCAGATCCTTTGTCTTTTTCTGGCTTCTTTTCTTGGTTCTTATCTTGCCCCTGGTTCTCATCTCTCTTCCCCTTGTTTCCCTTCTTGCCTTGGGAGTTGTCACGATTCTGATGAGACCTATTCTTCTCTGCCAACCGATCTTCATATGATACACCCACTCGCCTCATTAATTCAATAAAAGCTATGTCATCTTTGGGTGGTACTTCTACAGTTGACATTCGATCCAGAATTTCTTCGTTCATTCTTTGTTTAAGGGAATGGATATAAGACGTTCCGCTGAGACATACTCGAAAGTTGAGGGTTTCCATCTTCGTCAGGCAGACCTCAATATCTCCAGTGTATTTTAGATCATTCATCTTTCGCAGGGACTTCTCTTCCTCTTGCTTATCGACGAATCTTTCTTCCATCGTACTGGTGAAAGATTTCCAGTTATCAATCTGGAAGAACTTCTTCATGTCTTCTTCGCGGTTATCATACCAGGCTAGAGCCTTATCTTCCAATAGGCCTCCAACCCATATAATCTTGTCAATATCATCATGGAATTCGTCACGGAAGTACTGTAAATAACGTTCCACTGATCAAATCCATAATCGATAGATTTCCTTGGGATCCTTCTTATCCCCTTTGAAGACTGGAGACATTTTAATTTTGCCTTTCTTGGAGGATCTGGCTGGTAGACGAGGATTGGGAGGTGGCGTACTATAGTGTGTACTGCCAGAAGGAGGTAAGGGTATTTGACTTGGATGTAAGCTTCCTGCATTGCTCCCTCCGCTTCCACCTCCACCTCCTCCTCCCCCTCCTCCTCCACCACTTCCACCTCCGCCTCCACCTCCACCACTTCCTCCGCTTCCACCACCTCCACCACCACCATCTCCGCCTCCTTCTTCATCTTCAGAGCCAGAGAGGCCGGATTCCGAACCAGAACCTCCATGTGGTGGTGGGGCCCCCTCAGGATCTGGAGTAATGGCTTCTTTAACCCAATAACCTTCTCCTTTGGTACCTATACAGTAACGAAGGCGGAACCCTTCGTCACTTAATTTGATATCTCCTTCTTGATGTCCAAGGACCGATCTTGCTAGGGACTTGATGGATTTCTTGATGGTTTCGTCCGATAGCCTGATCATAAGGGTCCTTGTAAACTCTCGAAATTTCTTCTCCATGTCCTTTCTAGTCTTCCTTATGTCGCTTTCTCTCTGCTTCTTCTGAGCGTCAGCCTTTTTCTTGAGTTCTGTAACCCTCTTGGCCTCTTCGTTGGCCTTCTGCTTGACACTGGTAAGTTCTTCAGACTGTGTATGTACTTGGAGAGCGAGCCTCTCCTGGGCTCTTTCCCTCTTTACCAATATGCCAGAGATAGAGGTCCACGCTACCGATGAGATATGTATCTGTTTCCCAAGGGCCAGACGTAGTTCCTCATAAGCTTCGGAAGACTGTGCTTTCGCAATGGCAATTGCAGCGCTAACATTGGCCGCAAATACCTGGGACTGGGCAACGATATCTGAGTAATGCTCTAGTTGTGCTATTTGTAGATTATCGACTCCAGAAGCCACAGCATCATAGATTTCATTCTGCCTAAACACTAGGGCTTCGTATGCTCTGACCAACTCAGGTAGTGCTTTTTGATTTTGATGTTGCTTCCTTGAGTCTGGGTAATCAAAGTATCCATTCGGTTTAATTCTGCTTCGATGCTATTTATCAGAGAGACCACCCATTCAGGGATATCATTTCGCACAATAGGTTCATAACAAACCACTTCCTTCCCTTTATCTCCTGTTACTACCAATGCACTTTCCCTTCGTACCAAAGTCACTGCTTCTCCCTTCATAGTATCAGACCCAGTGTCTGTCATTGTTCAGAGTATGACCCAAACTTGTCCTTGAAACATCCTGTTATAAAAGTTCCAAGTTCCGAAGTAGGGGGATAAATCGAGATCCGAATCAACAAGGAACTTAGCACCAGCCTCTTGTTGTAATTGTAACGAAGGCTCGTAGTCTGGTGAATGGGGCATTCACAGATCTGGAAGGATAATGGTTCCAATCAGGGCAAGCAAGATGACTATCATAAGGTAAGCGAGGGACTGTTGCTTTCGGAGGTGTGCATGGTATAATGCTTCGATTTTCGATTGATGAATGGTAACTGCCAACGCTAACTGGATATAGTCCTCTTCTCGTACCAGGTCACAGTGATAGCTTCCCTTAGGGAGAGAGGTCTTTTCCCAGCTGGTAATAAGATCAAAATCTGGTTCGTGATACCAGCACTCTCCCTGTGAGATGTGGGAGCCAATATCTGGAATATAAAGGGGCATAAGCGTCAAGAACCTTTGACCGCTTGGAGGGTAGAACGATAGCTTCAACAGAAGTGTTTCTTTGCTAACAATATAAAGTAACACTGGGAGTGTCCCTCCAGGTTTACCAGTACAAGTAGTATCCTTACTGCTTTCAGGACTTCCTTGCAATGGATGTTATGAATATTCGCTCAGGATGTGAAAGTCACCAATAGATAAGATTCAAGATAAAGATCTTTGGCTTTCCAATGCGTATATAGTTAAGGCTTGCTCTCCTCGTCAAGAAGCTTCCCTTTCTACCCTCGAAGATTCTAGAGGTCTTTATACCTCTATCCTCTCGCTCTAACAATTACTTCTATCTATGTTTTTCTAATGAGCTCCTCTACCTAACCTTTGCTTTGCTCCAATGCCCTTCCTGTCTCCCAGCGCCCTTTTGGACCTTCCTCATCTTTCCGCTCAGATCTCTAACTCAGACGAATAGAACCTCTACTGACATCAGTCCTTCAAACTTCTGTGGTCCAGACCTATCGTATCCTTTCGATCTCTTTGCTTCCAGGCAAATGGTATCCTTTCGATCGTGAGGGACATAGAGGCTTCATTTGCTATGCTGCAAACGCGGATGCTTTCGTATCTACAGCTTCTCAGCTGCCTTCAAACTATCGATAGTATGAGCTGGCAAGGTATCGCCCCAATAACCACTTCTAACTTCTTATCAGAGGTGTGGTTGACTGCATGACAGCTCATCTGATTTCGTTGGGTGCGAGTGATATTCTGTGTAGTTTCCATGACATCCAGGGATGGCGCATGTACTATCCCGATGAGGCTATCATCGAGTGATCGTAGGTGACCCTGCTCCGATGGCCCTTGGTGGTGTACAGCTTGTGAGGTGTAACATGGATTCTGATGGGAGTCATTCCAGTTCCACCAAAAGTCGCAACTGATATAGACTCTTCATGGTACCATGCGATCCATACCATCCTGAAACCACTTAGAAAAGTCGATATGATGGGTATTGATTATGAGTGGGATTGCACCAACAGTTTCAAACGTATCTGCTACCCGTTGCTAGCAGCATGGATTGGGGACTACCCGGAGATCGCAATGATTACAATGATAGTCGGACGAGCATGCCCTGTGTGTGAAGTACCGAAGGGGCCTGAGATGGGCCATCGCAAAAGATTTTGCAACTGGTAGACTCGATGTACGTCACGCTATCAGGAGCACCTGGAGGAGAATCGACTTGTTGAATTCAAAGAGGTGCATCTGCAATCGACTTCGAATCTCTTCTGGGATTATCCTCTGTTCAACGTCTATGGCCTTCGGCAATCAGATTCATTTCACCAACTCTATTTGGGGATCGTGAAAGACCTCTTCAACTGGCTTTTGGAGTACCTCACTGATCAAGGCTTGAAAGCTGAATTCGATACCCAGTTCACCACAGTTCCACAATACCCAAACATGTTGCATTTCTCTAACCCTTTGATGCTCTCAAGAATGGATCCTGGCATGGCAAGGAAATCCGAGAAATGCTCAGGAGTCTATGTGCAGTATCATAATCATCAGCAAAAAGAGAAAAAGGCATTCTGAGCATTCTGAGTATTTTGCAGGTTTTTGAACATTCAGTTCTCGTTTAGTCAATTTTGTCAGATTCAGTAATAGGAATGATGCTGAGTAAAATTGCATTCAAAACTTGACGGGATTTCCAAACTTGGTATAGTGTTCCAAAATAGGTATAGTCTAGTTGGATACAATTCTTAATTGCTTAAAGTCAGCTACTTTTATTTTTGAAAAATGTAATAAACGTAGAATACTTTGCTGAGTCATGACATGAAACTTGACATTAGTATTTAGAAATGACAAATCAAAAACAAACTAATCAGAATAGGAAATATTATTAAAATTATACTGTTATTTGTTTATTATAGCTGGAGGTATTCCAAAAATGGTTAGTTTCATTATGATTTGTTATGAAGATATATAAACCAAAAGTTTCATAATATTACTAAGCAAGCAATAGTATACCTATTACATATTTCATTTTTAAAAGTAGACCGACTGTCAACTATAAAACAATATAACAGACTAAGCTATACCCTTTTGGAAATACTATACCAAGTTTGGAAATCCCACAAGGATATGAAAACAATTTTACTAAGTATAATTCCGACCAAAGTACACTTCAAAATCAAGAAAACGAGAACTTAAATTTCAAAATGCTCAGAATACTTAGAATGCCTTTCCATTTTTTGCTGATGTCATGTGCTCCACTGCTTTCCAGTGATGTTGCAGGGAAAACAATCTCAGAAATTACATCAGATACGGAGGTTATGAAAATGATTCGGGTACTGATTGTAATTTCTTCACTAGCCAGCCAGCGAATGCACTCGGATATCTTGTTGAAGTACCTCGACGAAGCTCTCGAAAGCTTTTTCAAGTGCAAACAAATCTTCTCTCCTCAACGTGCTATTGAGTCTTAGACAAGGTGTTTAGAAAACGAGTTTCAAGCGCAGGCATCAAAACTTAAAGTGGTGGCGATGGAGAAGATAGGGAGAGAGCTTCATAGGGAGATTTATGGCATCACAACTGGGCAGCGGAAAACTTTTGAGGTGTGCCTGAAAGAAGAGCAGCTGCGCGCCACTACCTGGAATGCAGAGGAGTGGACGACAACAATGGTACCACTCGAAGCAGAGCTCTACGGAGCTTCCACAGACCAGCCTTCCCGGTTTGGCCAGTTGTTTAAAGATGTTCAGGACCACCTGGAATACAAGCTGCATCTCCAAGCTAGCTGTGGACCGACAAGCACGTTTGCTCAAGAACTTGAACAAGAACGTCACGCCATCATGACTGCCGTGTTCGGTGCATCGAAGGTTACTGTTGCTGCAAAACTGGAGTTCGAGCAGCACCTGTTGGAAGCTGAGAAAGCAGCAACACATTGGTCAGAGGAGTGCTTACAAGAGGTTGCCCGGTGTCTGGAGATAGAGGTTTACGGGGACAGCCAGGCAGCTCAAGCTGCTTTTCGTCATGCCATGACGGAGAAGTGCCTGAAGTATGATCAGGAATGGGACTCAAAGAAAGGTCTGAATTTACGGAAGCAGCAAACGCTGCAATTCTATCAGTTCGGAAAACCAAAAATGAACCTCCTCTGTCATTACCGTGAGTTCATCACCAGGATGGGTACTCCTAAGAATATTTCAACCAAGATCTCAGAACTCTTGTACATTTCGAACGTCAAAGAAGCGTACCGTGCCAGCAATGGGGTCAACTTCATGCTACAGCTTCTTCAGTACACTGATCACTACACTGCGATGGACTACATGGAACAAACTCTTTGGTGGCTTGCTTTGTACGGATAGTATGAGGAGGAGTGTGCAGTAGTCCTTAACATGATGACGGGTCGAGAGAAATGGCAAATGACCAGGTGCGCCTGTCAGAAAAGGATCCTTGCCGGCGAATCTGAACCTTTGATTCGACCCAGTACACAACCTCTGTGTCAGTTTGAACTTTCAACTATTTGTGCATGTTCACAATCTTTCAAGCAGATATCACTAGATAAAGCAGCTGAAACCTTCACCATCCCAACATTGCCATCACTGATCAGGCAGCATCTGCATGAGATCTGGGGCAGTAATGCGGTCAGTGTGATCTGGGGCTGCAGAAATCAGTTCAAGGAAGACGTAACCTTACAACCTCACATTAAGGTCTCTTTCTACACTCCGGTATTTCATAACCCTCAGCAGATGAATCGGATCCTGCTTGACTGCAGTGTTGAGGGTACGTCAGATGGGGAGACATATAGGCAGCCACCGCAGGTGATATGGATTCGCGTGGGTGAAAATATGCTTGATGGACTCCGCAGGTGCCACCCCACATTTCCCATTCTATACTTCAGCTTTTCACCACTGACCCGGATCTCGCTGTTAAGTGGAATGATTGCCAAGACTGGCGGCCAGCTGTTGCATCAGCACCCTTATTTCCTTTCATCCCTTCAAGCCTGAATTGATAGACCATCACCGTTGGAGTTGGCCATTATTGTCGGCATACATTACAAATATCGTTTAAGGTACCCACAAGAAGTGGATGGGTTCGTCAGAGTGGTAAAGGTATCAACACCACATGTTATTGCTGTGGAAAAAATTAAAGGACTGTGCCACTTAGTCCCAGAGATCCGGACAGCGACAGGAAACTGTTCGGTATGGATTGTAAATAATCAAGTGGATTTGTATATGTACTGGGATGTATATTAAGACAAAACACATATGGACGAAAGGTTTGGAGCCACCTTTGCCATTTATCCAAACGAATAAGAGGAGTCTCATGCAGGAGTGCGCTCGAAATCCAACTGGTGTATATAGATAATATATTAGGGTAATGAGATCTAGAGATGTCTATTTATACAAATCTCTCGTGACGGTGCTTGAAGTAGCAGCGATGAATTGATAGCATGATCTACTAATGGAGTCACGTATGATTCCAATTGGAAGTGAGTGTTGTGGAGTGTCAGGGAGGCACACAGAGCAGAGTATGTGAAGGAGCAAGTTGGTGGACCTCCCAGGAGGTGGTAGGAATGCTGTGAGATGCTTCTGTGTGATTGTGGAAAGTTTACAGGTGTATCGGGAGCTGCCTGGAGCACGTCGGAGCATAGTAAAATGATACGGGAGGGTTTGGGATCCTCCCAAGCCCCAAGGAGGATTTCGGATTGTGGGTGCCAGGCCAGGGAGGAAATTGCATTTTCCTGATGTATCTGACTAGTCTAGATAGTTCGCATACAATTGCCCTCGTCAGACGAAGTTGGAGGGAATCTGTAGAGTACAGCCAGATTCAGAATGGCCAGTGACATGTCTCGCTGGGTAACTTAGGCTCTGAAATTATTCCTGTAATTGTCAATTAACTCAAGTGGATGGTAACTTATCTGATCACATCGCTCTCACGATTGGTAGCCTTTAAGTTTTCCTATCATGAAATTGTTGTAATTGACTTGATTGCTGATGCCTCTCCTGACCGATTGGCCTTCAAGTTGTATAAGAGTATAACGGTAGATACAGTTGCAAATGAGGAAAAGTGAATATACTTGTGTGGTATGTATGTAAGATTATCGCTGCGGTGCAATTTCACTTGTATGTAGAGTATAAGTTCGCCAGAAATTACCTGGCCATCTGCTCGGCCAATCAGGTTGGTTACGTCCTGCCAAGACATGAACACAAGCAAGATAAATGCTTGTCATTACAATTTGCTTCACATGACTTGTTGTTGCTATTGTTTCCGTTGTTGTTGTGTCTTTTGGTGATCTTATTTTGCACATCACGGTCTTGTTGACAAATATGGCATTCAGCTCTGATATGCCCTAATTCTCTGCAGTAGAAGCAGAGCCGTTCTTAGTCTTTCCAATTGAAGCCACCACTGCTGCTGCTGCAATTGAGTTGTTTGGAAATGCCACAGTTTTTGGTGATGTGGTTATTCATCCTATAGTATGAGCAAGTGTACTCCTTGTCATCTTTATTCATATTTTCTTTTTTGTTTCCACTGTGGTATCGATTGTTGCTACCATACCAGCCGCCAGAACAATGGGTTCGACCTCAATAGCCACCTTGAGAATAAAGTTCTGATCTGGTGGAGACATCTCCAATTTTATTGGTAATATCCATGGTTCTTTCGTCTTCCTTCACAGTATCTATGACTGCTTAAACTATTGTAATAGGAGTTCGATGCTGTAAGATCTTGACCATTGTGGTATACTGTTCTGGCCAAGTGGTATATATGTGTGTGTGAAGTTCATCATTGGACATGGCTTCGATCAATCCAGCTAGCTGATGGTGGAAATCTTTGAGCTAATTGAAGTAATCTTGTAATGGTTGATCCTTTTGAGGTCGGGTGGTGTGGAATTTGCAGAGAAGTGCAGTTCAACCAAAGAGTGTTGTTGTATTATCAACATGCTCTTGCAGAGTGTGCCACATTATCTGTGGGCTTTGCAGGCCCTTGAGATAGATTTTAACGTCTAGGAAGCAGGAGAGCAGTATGGTGGTAGCAGCCTAGACCTCTCGGGTCTCCCAATCAGTATAGTCATTATCAAGAGCCTGTGGTTTGATTTCTCTATTGACAATATTATATACTCTCATGGGTTCGAGAACAAGAATCATGATATCTACTCAAGAATCGTATTTAAGATGAGTAAGCAGAGGGGCGTCATCCCATTTGGTCTTAATATAGTTTGGGGGGTTGGAGGTTGGAGTAGACATCGTGAGATTTCTTGATAGTAGTGTTTAGTTTGAATTAGGTTGTTTATTTTGATGTTTTAGTGTTATTGCTGGGGTGACAGAGTTTCTGTGGTGCAAATTGAGTTTGATGATGTAAATCATGTGATTATAGTACAGAGAGTAACTGTAAAGGGTATAGTGTAACTGTAAAGGGTATAGTATACGGTAAGTATAGATTTAGGTAGCGACCACCAGGCTCATAACCTGATGAAATGTATGGTGCAGACGAAGTCAATTGATCTATCTACAAAGAGAATATATGCCTTTATGTACTAGAGAAAGAGCCTGGAGAATCCGAAATTTGGTGATTGTGAATGCTGAGGTAGTGACGAGTGGCGAGGGGCGAGTGACTAATCGTGTACGAGACTACTTGGCGATTAAGAAAATTCCAGAATCAATGACCTCATTCTAGTTCTCACAGTAACATATGTAACAGCACTACTGACGAGTGACATTCTATGTTTCCGGGACAATTTCTTGCGGTGAAATAGATCTGGACGAATGTGAAGCCTTTTGTGATGTTTATTTGATACTAGCATATCCTCAAAAGCTATATTCCACATTGTCCCATGTTTTGTCGGAAATATCCACCCCTTTGGAAAACTATCCGCTTCGGATCTTTTGCGTTGCAGTTTTTACATACTTTAAGTACACAAGGCACATGCTTGCTACCGGTAACCAATTTACCAGCTTAGCCAATTAATCCATATCCAATTCTATCCAACCACACATTCATCTAACGACTATTGTCTCTCATCGATTTCTGACCTATACGTAGATTTCGTTAAAACAGATATATCGATATCGTCTTTCGTTGGAGGGAATAAACACTTACATCCGCCTCAACTCCGCCAGAAATATTGTCGCCCTGATTATTCTCGGATGGTCTTTGAATTGTTTGCCGAACGAAGATCCCACTATCTGTTTCATCAATGTGATGGCTTCTTGGATACGGCCTTGCAACTTGAATATGTACGCCAGTTTTGCTATGGAGATTAAGGTCTCTGGATGCTCTTGGCCAAACACTCTTGGCATCACGTCCGTGACGTGCATTTGCAGATCCTCAGCCTGCTTTAATCTGCAGGTCTCCATATATATGTGTGCGAGCCACTCCATGCTGACCAATGTGCCCAAGTCCTCTGGTCCAAGATATCTTATACACATTTCCACGCTCTTTATTCCCAGCTCCTCAGCCTCTTCCTTCCGTTCCTGTTCGACGTATGTGACTACGAGGATGTTCTGGTTACACAAGGTGAGTGAATGAGTTTCGCCAAGCAGTTCTCTGCCGGCCTCAAGCACCCGGACTGCTATATCTTCCGCGTCCTTCAGGCGATTTTGCATGAGGTATGTTAAACCGAGCGTAGCAATGCTAGACAGAGTTTTAGAATGCTTTTCGCCGAACATTTCTTTCATCATAATAATATACTGCATTCTCAGTACTTCCTCTTCGGACCATTTTTCATGTCGATGAAATGACTCTGCCATCCACCAAAGTGATTCAGCGTTGACTTTGTTGTGGTCTTGTTTTGTTAACGGAAGGTGCCTTTGGAGATGTTGCCAGACCGCCTGAAGGTGATATAATACTTGTCTTTCAAATATGTAATCCGCCACCGTCGCCTCATTTATCTTGGAAATTTGTGTTGCAACGAGTTGTGCCGCATCCCACAGCTTGCGCTTTTTTGCGTCCGGGTCTAGTCTTCCGCTCAACCATGACTGGATATCTGAATGTATCGAGTATGCATCACCAGAGGGTGTTTTTCCGAAGAACGAGTTGATAAACAAACTGTCGATGATACGCTGGACTATTAGACCTATTGTACATGGTGACGTCAGTTATTTGATATCAAGACTATATTTTTTTCGTCGATAGCCTACCATCATATTTGCGATCCAAACCTCGAAGTATAAAGTCACGCGAGATATGGTCCTTTTCCAAAAAGGCACACGCTTGTAGTAGATCTGCAGCTTGCTCGTCTATAAACTTCAATCTCTCCAAGGGGATTTCACAGGCTGCAAACACACAGGGCATCAAGTTTGCAGCATTTTCGGCGTCTACCGAACGCTTAAAGTTTTGCAACTTGCTGAGGTACTCATAAAGGGTCATGTCTGATTCCGGGCGCCGCATTGCATAAATGTACGCCTTGGCCAACCTGATGATGGGTAGTTTATAACCAAGAGCCTAGACGATTAGCCTAGCAACTAACACTTGTATTGGTGTTAGTGCATATAGTGCCATGACCCAACAAATAACTTACAGGTGTTTGTACAAGTTCTTGATCTCCACCCCATGAGCAGCGTTTGGATTGCCTTTGATTCTTCCACAACAGTAATATGTCAGCATGTTATCTGCATTATCGAAGTTGAAGGAAGTCAGGTGCCGGGTTTGGGCACGAAGTGATTGCTTACCTAAATCATATCCATTCAAAACTGATGGACAAATCGTTTCTGGTTCTTCTTGAAAATCGTGGGTGTTCATATTGAGAGAAATACCGGGTCTGCCTGACCTGAACTGACTGATTTGAGATAGATGGGAACTAATATCCATTGGTTCTGATCGGGGTGAGTTCCCCTCAGTTGGTGGTACTTCTTCCATCGTCGCAGCGCCTATTCTGGCTATTGGTTGGGATTCAATATACATCTGATCATACTGGGTCTTTGTGGGCGAATTGAGGTTGTTGTCCCCGAATGGCTGAAGTTCCATTGAGTTGGCTGGATTTATCATGGCCCTCGGGGGAGAGGCCTCGGGCTCCATCACCTGATGATTCAACTGCTCCTGATCTATCGGTGCTGCACTGCTACATCCTTGGATGTTGGGTCGTATAACCGAATCAATGGATCGATGGATAGGATGGGGCGAAGAGATAACACATTCTGAAGCCGGAGATGTATTCAATATCCGAAAAACAAATTCAATAGATTACCCACCCGCTGCAGGAGAATGAGCTTGGTCGACTAATTCCTTCACCTCTTCCTTGAGCGATCCAACTTTTCGTCGTTGACAGGCTGGTCCTGGTACGTGAATACCGTACGTTTCCCTTCCATCTGTCGTTGGTCTTGCTTCTTTATCATCGGTAGTATCTTTCGCTGTGGAATGTTCTTCCCTATTTTCCAGGCTTTGAACTTCTTTTTGTACTGTGCGGGTCTAGATTCCAAATTGGTCAAATCAAGGGTTAGGGTTGGAAGAGTTGAAATTCAAGCATTCGTTGCGCGAAAACGGTATTCCTTCTCCATTATTCGTTTCAATTCCGGAAGTTTGCGTCCATCGGTAATAAACAGTGTTTTGATCGTTTCTTTGTGTCTTTCCCATTCTTCGGAACTGATATCCTGTTGCGAGTTGCTAGGGCGGGGTGGTGGATCCATAAGTGGGATTTAAAGTGTGAAAGATAAATTGTTCAGGTGGAAAATAGGTGAAAATTGATATGACGGGTGAGAATGTTAAGTAGTAATGTCAAGCGTGAAATAGAACCATCAATTCGATGCCGGTGCACCAGCATTTATCTCACGGTTCTCACCTCGTAAATCCTTGAGGCTGACGACATGACATATTGGGGGCACCTACCATTGGTTCCAAAAGTATCGCGCATGGTGATAACTTTTGTCTCCCTGTGTCACCACCGAGTCTGGCCTTCAAATACCTCTTTGTTAGATCTTCATGCACAAATACTTGATCGGGTGCACCCACATTTAATTGTGCAAGAAGGTTACACAGTGAACCGTCCAATCAAAGGCCATATCACCATACGGCACATTCCAAAAACAAGGCAGAATATTCTGCAAGTACCCGGGCGAAGCAGCAAAAAGTCTGCCACCCCATTTCTGGTGGGCCACTCTGTAAATATTTCCCATGGTATTCTCAGATTTGCCATTTTCGGTGGTATCATGCCGAAAAAGAAATGTCCGATCTTTTACCGTCTGACCCGAGTACGACCAAACTTGGTGGGTGTACTAGTACTGTACTCGAGTCGCCGATAAGTCACGCCTCACGTGATTGTAGGGTTAGGGGTGTATCTATGACCGCTGGGATTTCTCCACTGGAGAACGACTAAATGTTAACTACGACGATGTGAATATAGCGGATTACATATTTCCCATACTAGAGAGTCTCCCTCGATGAACCCTGTTTGGAGTCGTGCCACCTGCGATATTTACATCTATAACCCAGAAATCACGTACGGCGATGACTTATGGACGTGAGTACCGTAATGAAAAATCAAGGGTTAAAAACACACTGCCAGAACCGAAGTATCACGCCGTGGGCACGTTCTTCCACGAGATCAGTACGAAGCATACACCGAATTCAAGTCAAATTCGGCTCTGGCGGTGTGTCAAAGAGGTTGCTGATCAACACATCAATACCGGGGTACCTTCCTATATCTTAGTGCAATGGGCCTGAAGACGAATATCAGTCCGTGCTGGAAACGCGCACCCCCGTTTCAGGCAAATGTAACCCAGCCGAAATTCCGTCCCAATACTATTCAATATTTTTCTGCATGCTTCAATCCAGACCCCACAGGATTGAAGCCATCTTTTGTATACCAGTAACAATGAGCTCGGGTACACGCTCGTACATGAAATAAATTTGTCATGTTGAGGCGCTCATCTGTCACTACGGTTTCAGTAGACCTTACACGCCAAAGAGACATGATAGAGTAGTAACCTCCATGTATAGTACGAAAATCTATCTTGTGGGTTATGCGAAAAACCTCTGGCACGTCGCCCAAGCATTGCCACTATACTTGGATGAGGACATGCTCCGTTAGCGGTCATTTGCATGGTGTCATATATGTAACATTGTATGCCGTCCACGTGACAATAATTTTCTCACCCCTTTCTCACGCCTTTCTCACGGAAGAGGTTTAGAGACGATAAATACAATAAGTAGACCCAACCCTCTCACTGAAAAATCCGAATTTCCCTCAGTTTCCTCTCCGTATCGAGTGAGCTTGCGAACGAGGCAAGAAATCATCCCACTTCTCTCACTCCCCCGTTAACGTTCATAAGATTTCTATTCTCCCATATTCGTGTCTACGTCTATTAATCCCTTTTCATCTGACGAAGGTCGTATTTGTGCCTGAACTCAGGTTCGTAAAAGACCCGCAAAGTTCGGCCTCTACAATACGAGTTCAGCTGATCAGTCAAGCTGATATATAGGTTAGATCATATGTTATGGTACCGAACGCAAACGGGACGGGTATATAGAGAATTTCTCACTTGTACCACCAGATCGGTCGACTCGAATATGTGTTCGCTGCTCATGAATATATCAAGCGAAGGCACTCGGTTCCTGAGGCCTCTTTACACTCGGCCTAACACTGAAAAGCTTCTCCTACCAGTGAGCGCGCGTGATCCCGATTTTCAAGTCTCTAGGCACGTCCTTTAGCAATACATCAATTTACAATAACTATACATCAAAGTTGAATGACTACATATCAAAGTTAAATGACTACCAAATCGAAATTAGATACTCCGCGGCTCTAACATTAACTGTATTGGCCACGCGGAGGGATGAACAGACAGATATAATCTAATCTTATCAGAGTCACCTAATCACGACACGTGCACCCTTGTCATTGTTCCAAGTTTCATATTAGCGTTACTGGTGCTGAAATCGAAACGCCAAGTCCAGGTTGTAATTATCACTTCCACGCCGCAGTTTCATGTTAACGTTGTGAACAACCCAGGTGTACTGAGAGTCCATAATGTAATCTCGGGGTTAGAGTTGCAGTCTACGGGTGATGAGGAACACATGTATGGCGTGGTTATTAGTGATGGGGAAAAAGAAGAGGGAAGGTATGTTGTGTTCGGAGATGCATTATATTGGACGCGCTAATGTTCGATATATGTACTCTAATCTCGACATCATCATGATCCTTTTCCTTCCCCCATCCCATCCTTCCCCCCCCCCCCCCCCCCCCACCCCCAATTCTCCACCCTAAAACACGTAAACGTCGGCAACTGTGGCGCACACTGCGGACCACCATTAACGCTCATGCCAATCGCCGTACAATACTGCGTGCCGGGTACGTAATGCTGTAGATGGATTGTCCGTTGGCCTTCTTCGATCCGCCCTGCAATGATCTGAAAACTTTTCATGTCCGCGTTCTTTTTATAACTTTCTTTTGTGTCAGCTTGGCGACTGTCGGGGGGCCAGGGGGGGGGGGGGGGGGACAAGGGGGAGAGGGGAAAGGACGTACTCCCAGTAATACTTATTGAAATAAACCTCTGGATAATACACCGCGGCGCCTGTGCAGCCGCCATAGTCTGACCATGTCCTTTTTTTTCCCCCTCATTAGCCTCCTCTCCTCGGGAGGGGAGGTCAAGGCTTACGCAAAACTGTACCCCGTCAACTCCCGCCGCGTAATTTTGTTTCTGTCGAATTCCAGCGAGTTCTGTGCTTGCAGCCATAATACGCCTTTGCTGGAGGAGGGGAAGTGGAATGATTTCCCGTCGGTGTGAGAGTAGTCGGAGGGGATCGGGCCGTAGGGGTCTATACCGGCTTCGAGGCATTTGTTGAAAGGGGAGGCGAGGGCGGAGAGGATGAAGAGAATGGTGGTGAGGAGGGGGAGGTGCATGGTGGAGGTTGAGGAGGGAAGAAGGGGGGGAGGAAGGCTTTGGGAATTGTGAATGTGTTAAATAGGAATGGAGGAGTGAGTACATACTCTACTTGCGGCGGTTGTTGCGTGTCCCGGGGTGTGTTGACATGGGTGCACGTGCCACCCTTGTCATTGGATTCGTCCCGAGATCTTCTCCCGAGATCTTCTTGGTCATTAACTATCGTGGGGTGCATGTCATCACAGTGAAGGATAGGCACCCTGGGCACTTAGAATCACTGAATACAGCAGAGCTATAGATCGCCATCTTCCCAGCAACCTGGGCAAAGTATATGTTGTGGAAGTGCCCACGAGCTTTCTGAGGAACTATTTGCCCTGCGGCATACATCTCTGCGAGGCTTTGATGCCGTGCTTGAGTGGCTTGCGGAGACTAGTATGATGTAGGCTCGTCTCCGGCGTCAGACACCCTCCAAATCCAGAGCCGACAGGTTTTTTCAACTATGTAAAGCGTCAGAGTATGGCGACGCAACGACGAAATACTCCAGATACGTAAAGCTGCCGAAGCGGCTTTGCAGGTGAAACCTTGAACAACACCACTCCCGAGGGTCAGTTATAAATCGCCCCCTCCATTCTCTTTGTAGTTTAATCTAATGCGCCAATAAGTCAACAAAGAAGGTTGCCGAAGCTCTGCGGAAGCACACCCAGTGTCCAGGAGAGCCCTTACAGGGACGTTCTTCTTGTGTCCAAAGCCAGATACATTAGGAGGAATGATTAACACCTCTTAGACTGTACGAACGGTGAATAACAGTTTTATCCGGTATACGTCACAACGACATTAGTGGGATATACATATCTGTTGAAGTGAATGAAAGTGTTGATTGTAGGTACAAGTCAAGAGAGAAGAAAGAAGAAGGAAAGAAGGGTGAGCAGAGTGCGAAGTCTAATAGGGGAGTCATGGTGTGAAGTCTAAAGAGCCAGTCACAACCGTGTACACTAGGGCTTCCAGCAACAATATCCGTAGGAAGAGCACAAGCTGAAACGTCGTACTATCGACAATACCGACGAATGGGAAGTCGATCGGATTCTCGACTCGAAGAGATGATCTAGAGGTATTGGGCCCGCGGCCGTTATTTTACGTTTTTGACGCGATTTGTTTGAAACAGGCTTTTGACGTAGCTCGTGGCGCCGTTCTCTATTGCAGCTGCTCGACATGACAAATCCACCTTCCTGCTACTGCATTGAATCCAATTTGGGAAGAATTCACTTTCTGCGTCGAAGATCCAGCGAAGCACGTTATTTTTCTTCATCCGATGCCGCACTGACGACGACTATAACTCCTCCTATGTCCACTGATTCAGCTGCCCATTTTCCACCGAAGCAAGCATTGTAGTTACTTTGTCCGCTTGAGTTGTCCAGTAGGGCCAGTGCCAATCCTGTTGTTTGGCTATGATATTGTTGCTTTCCTGAACCTTTAGTTGAATCATCTTTGCAGATTCCGGCTAAGTGGGCGTGAGGCCAGGCGCAGCTTAAACATTGGAGCGCAGTTCTCGTGTATTCTTTTAATTCTCGCTTAGATGCATCTTGCTCCATCACTAAGTACACCAGGATCATGATCATTCAAAATTCTAAGAGAAAACGTAGATTGGACGCCACAACTTGGAGAATAGATGATCGGGAGCGGATTACAGACATTGTTATGATGGAGGACATTCTTTCGAGTTCTAGAGATTTCTAGGAGACTCATTATGGCTCATGATGGTGCACTCGCTCGGAGGCCTCATCAGAATAATCTTCGTAACTATAATAATCGCCGTCTTCTTCCAGGTTGAGTTCTGCCACCACAGCACCTCATCGATTGAGAATTAGTGTACATGATTGGCTTACCCTCTGTAAATGGTGACGTCGGAGGTGATTGATGTA
This sequence comes from Wilcoxina mikolae CBS 423.85, assembly GCA_014904905.1. Taxonomy (NCBI): domain Eukaryota; kingdom Fungi; phylum Ascomycota; class Pezizomycetes; order Pezizales; family Pyronemataceae; genus Wilcoxina; species Wilcoxina mikolae. Next base: position 73,561 of record MU122094.1, read on the forward strand.
AGCACCGGTGTAGTGGTAAACCTTATTGCAATAGTTGCACAGTGTACGGTTGAAACGGAAGTACTGTGGGCTATTATGGATCGAATGAGCCATAGTGCGCTCAGAAATGGAAGTCGTCTGTAGCTGGGTGAAAACAAAATTTAATCGAACAATTGAAATGGGGCTCACATAAAAACCTCGCATGGGACGAACCGGGGCCTTCTGAAAGGCAGTCGTCGTACGCATTTGACACTCTCTATTCCAGTGTGTTCGCCGGTATTGTAATATTAGTGCGGCGGAGTATCTATTTTGGGGCTGCGTTTTGATGTTGTAGTCATTTAAGTTCAATGAGTAGTTATTATAAGTTGATGTGTCGCCAAGCGCGTTGAGGGGGTAATATATCGATAATTGTCGTGAAATAAAAAGATCGAGTGAAATAGTGTGATTTCAGGGAATTTTCAAGTCTCCAGACACCTCATTATCTATTCCACCTTCAATACCCTGGATCGAATTACTGAAAACTCCCAATAGATAAACAAGCGCCCTTGGCGACACATAAGTTTACAATGACTACTCATCAAAATTGTCATGACTACACATCAAAGTTGAAATGACTACAACATCAAAACCAAGCGCCAGAAGAAATGAAGCCTAGAAACAAGTACTCCACCACTCTACTATCAAATGCATGGTGATTTCAGGCCTCAAGGCGCCATGGCTGGCAGCTAGATCTCGGGTTTATCTGATCTTACCAAAGTCATCTAATCAATAACAAGGGTTTCGGAGACTTGAAAATCCGCGAGTACATACGAATATTCCAGATATCGACCTTATCAAATAGGCCTCATCTAGGCGAGCATTGTTGTCCATAAATGTTCCATATCGGAGTAGACTTGCAAAAGTTAGAGTGGGGAGTGTGGTATGAGTGGGCAATAGGGTAGCACCGGGAGTCGACGCAAGGAAATTAGAGATATCGTCATCCGGCTGAAAGCAGTATTGTCGCCGATACAAGCTACAAGATCCACCAGCAAATGGGGGGCTTTGGGGGTCGGTGAAGCAATTGCGTATAATGCCCCATATCTAACTTTTGCAAATGAACCCAGGTTTCAGAGCTAGTATGGAGGAGATTGATCCTCGAGATAAACTCTATCTGGCCGTGGGGGTTAGGTGCCGATATCACTAATATCTGAGGGTCTTCACCTAACCCTTCCCCCTCCCAGCCCTATCCCAATCGCTAAATCACCAAAGGCCATATAGATACTCCCATGTAAACTCCATGCATATCCACTCGATTGAGACGATTGTTTGACGTCAAATGATCTAAACGGGGAGCTCTAAAAGGTAGCGCTCTTAGATTGTGAATCCAGCTAGTAGTTTCTGAGAGCAAACCAATCTTATGGTTTTGGAGCGGGCAGGCCTGCCCGGTTATGCCAGTGTGCTACCGCGAGCTTCAGAGGAACATCGCGGGGAAAGGAGGTGAAAGACGTGAAAGTTTGCCCCGCTTATTAGGGCGATCTTTGAAATCAGCCTCGCATTCCGCGAAGTGGGAAATGTGGTGAAAGGCGCAAAATGTCGAACCGCACTCTAGATATAATAAAATCAATCTTGCGTTCTGAAATGCGCCAGTAGCCGCACATAGCCTTAGAAGGATGTTGATACCGATGGTCCCAACGGGTGTCAAATCAATTCAGGTAATATTCAGGCCTGTGCCTGAACGGAGCGAAGCTTTTGTTTCTTTGCGGCAATGGTAGCGAAGGATTTAATGATTAGTAAATTGCAGAGTTTAAATGCTTTGTCAGGCAGGGGTAACGTTTCTTAGGGCACAATTCCAGACGAGCTGTGAATATTGGTGGTCTGTCATCGGCTTTGATCCGGAGTGGCGTAAAAAAAGCTGTCTGATAGACTAAAATATTCACAAAACCAATTCCCGTAAAAAGACCAATAACGCCAATTTCGGTTAGTCAATTTGGGCTTACCGTATATGGTAGGTGACATGCCACCCAAATACTAGTCTCTGTGCCACGATAAACACGAACTTGGCATATATATGGTAATAAGCCTTACACTAACAGGATTTAGAGGTGTAGAGTAGCTCTTAAGTGAGTTATACTCTAATGTATGAGACACGGAAGTCGGACCCGACACCATCTCAGATACCATGCGTGCAAAATCGCAATGTAAATAAAGCAAGGTAGACTGACAAAACACGGTCCAATTACTGTCAAACTTAAAAACAAAGATCATGACATCATGAGAAAGGGAATACAGTCCTCCTTGCTGTCTCTAGTCCACCTCCTCCCAGTCATCGCTCTGATAGCCACTATATACTGGCTTCTGGCAACTCTGGTGTCTTAGAGACCTATTAGCAATTAAAGAAGTATCCGCTCTGGCTGGACCCTCAAATATAGACCCCTCGGACCCACTCTCTTCATCCTTACTACCTTTGCTTATATCTGAACTATCTGTTACGGGGATACTTATTGCTAAAGTATGGCCACCTACTTCCTTAGAAGTCGTATGTGTCCTGAAGATAGTCTTCAGAATCGTCGTAGTCGCATTGAACCTCGTAGTCGTTGATGGGGAGGTTATGATATTCGGAGGGAAGTTCTCGAGTGTAGAACCAGTGAAAGTACTCGTACTCGATATCGTACGTTTGAATAAAGATACTCGCCAACCTAAAATCGGCTGGAGTAATTGCTCGTTCGTAGAGAACGTGAGTGTAAAGAACAATAGAGTCGAGATCTCGAAAATTCATAAAGTATATTGTAAAATAAATATTTTTTGAAGTAGAAAACAACAATAATATTTTAGTGTTTTATCCGCTGGTGTGTTCTGACTGTGGATTGCTGCTAGAGCTTGATGTTTTACTTTGCTGGCGCAAAGGCGGTTCTTTTATAGAGCGAATTACTCGTCTACTCTCTATGACTTCAGTGTTTGTACTAAGATAGCTATGGCCTCCGATCGTTAGGCTAATTACTCGATCTCGGTAGGTTGCGCTTCTTTTCCGTTTGATGTTCGGCACTTTCTAAAGTGCGAGGCATCCCATAGGTTATCCTCATGCCGCCAGGTTTTGCCACGTAGC
>MU122094.1:77046-119505 GCA_014904905.1 Wilcoxina mikolae CBS 423.85
CTTCTCGAGCTCTGACGTGTGCCTGCCGGAGAGTGTAGAGGTGTACCCCGCTCTAGCCGGCTGTCCCATATTGCTGATAAGGTGAAGTAATTCTGGTCGAAACTATCATGCACGGCTGACCCGAAAGTCCCCGCAATGGCGTAATAGTGCATTGACAACTCATGACGTCTCTAACTATCGGGGGCCTAGGCGTGTAGTAGCATACCGCCCTAAGTGTTCGAGACTGATGTCTTCGCCAGCTAAGTGTCGTGACTATTGCTGTTCGATCGAGAAGGTGCACTGCCCTCGCGCGGGTTAATCATTCCGCTTTGTCTGGGCTCGGTATTGGATATGCGTAGCTTCGTCGCTCAGAGGATGGGATAGCTGCGGGTGTAATATCGACCAGCCATAGTGACAGGTGGTCGAACACAGATTGCCATGGACATCCTCCGTACCTCATGCACCTGCTAAGGGACAACCCCTAACACTATCAGTAATAACAATGGTAACCTTTGTCTGCTCAAGATTAGCGGAGTTGAGAGAAAAATTCGGGATTAATGTAAGGACGTACGTCCTCGTACGGCCTCGTATGGATGGATACGTGTAGATACGGTTGCACACGTGGATTCGAGATTATAAGATAGATGGGTTCAATAGGTAAGATAATCGCTAGCGTGCCAAAAGCACTTCGCGAGGTGATTATATATGAAGGTCGGTTACCCGGCCTCGGCAGCCAAGTGCACTTGGGAAGGCCAAGTGCGCTTGAGAGCCAAGTGCACTTGAAAGCCATGTGCACCTGGCACCGCCATTACATCATCCCCCTCTTTATCAGCAGACCTCCTGGGCTGCAGCATATATATACATTAAGAAAGACAAGATAAGGTACGTACGCCTTCGTACGTCTGCATAAGTCCCACGACCGATCGGTGCCATCACGGCAGCCTCAACGGCAGATCCGGTGCACGGGGAAATCCACCTCCAGTGGTAGGTGGTAAAACCCATGCCGACACCATTTATACTGGGCCGAGATCCATAAGAAGAGAAGAGAAGAGAAGGAAACGTCCAATTGACCCTGAATTCTGCAATCCATCTCCGAATCCAAATAATTGGTCTTCGTAGTGCTAGCTCGGTGGTGCTCGAATCGGTATCTGCCATTGGCTGACTTGCAGGCGTCATTCAGCATCGATATATCGTAGTTGACACGTGATATGCCGGACGAAGTCTCGACTTCCAACTAATCGATCGATCGTATCTGAGCGGCAAGGCCATCGCGGCCGGTATCGCATCACTGCAGCAGTCAACTAGCATAATTGCATCATGTACTTATCTTGGTTAAAGCTGTTGCTCTTGAGAGCCCTCGGATTCGTATGATTTCCATGTCTGTGCTTTCGTATACCCAAGCACACGGCAGACCAGATCGGTGATAACCTGATCATGCGTCTCACCGATTGGCTCCAAGTTGGCTCGTATATCGGTAATCGGGATTCAACTTTCCGTTGACATTCTGCTTCAGGTTGGTTGACTTGTGTCGGCCTCATTCGGCCCTCGATTGCAGTCATGTACGGACATGTATTTGTCATGCTCGTTCGAGTTGCGGTATCTAACTTGTAAGTTTGCCATAAGGTCGTACTCACAAAGTAACCAAGTGTGCTTCAGGTGCATCAAGGCATCCATTCTCCATGCCATCAACTTCCGAATCCACGAAAGTAGTGAGTTTGCACACGCCATGCCCTTCCGAGCCTAGCTGTAGGGCACGCACCCTAAAATCTAGCCTGATACGGCTAATGACCACTGTCTGCGGCGACGTCAATCGATTATCGTCATGGCTTCGTTTGATGCTTTTGGAGATAAAGTCCAATTGCAGAGCATATTCGTTCGTTGATATATCTAATTCGTAAGCATTCCCCCGTGCAAGGTCATAGATACCATATAATTCGGTGCGTTCGCACTCTCGGCTCTGAAGGCCCATCGCGGTAGCATTCTCATACATCCATTAGGGATTGCAGTTGGTTCGCATTCCGTGCAGCTTGACATCACGACTGCTGATTTGCATTCGATACATTCGGTGGTGAAGACCAGTAGCGTAGCCATTGACTTCTCGTTCCCTCGTAGGCTTCTTGGTGCACTTGCACTTGATCTCGTTGACTTACTTCGCAGCCCCTGACGTACTTCCTTATGTACGCATCCATCGTAGGCCAATAGAAATCCCTAGAGACTAACACAGCAGTTTTAAGAGCTCCAAAGTTACCGGACTCAGTGTTGACATAAAAGGGACTGATCACTTTTACCGTGGAGAGTATCGTCCGCAGGGACGTATATCCTCCCCGCGTAGGTCAGAGCTCCAGTGATGACACTCCATTGGTTCTCGTCTCCGGTTTCGGCTTCGGCTTCGGCTGTGGCCATTGGGTTATCGACTAGCTTACCCGAGACGTCGACCGTCAATGTGTCAGTAGCCTGGGCCTTCTTAATCGTTGGTAGGAGATCATCGTAGGGTTCAACTGACAGGGTCGCTAAGAGCTGTCCGACAGGCTTCCCGTAGCTGATCTCATAATCGGGCCGTCTCGACGGGCCGTCGGCGGGGTTCTTAGTGCCTTCCAGGTGCTCGATAGTGAAGTCATACGCTGATAAGATCACATTGACTTCCAGCGCACCAGCGAGCCAAGTGCACTTACGAGGTCAGGTGCACTTGACGTCTCATGATGATGGGTTATCGTTCCAGCACTTCTGGTGTGGATTTTCATCGTAGTAGTGGTTTCTCGGGTTCCGGAACGGTCATTCCCCTGTTTTGAGGTCGGTGCTCCGTTGACGACTAAATGCGATGTCGATTCTCATCGATTCCCATCGATTTTCTCGGTAAAAGACAGTTTCGATTGCCATTGGGGCTTCGTGCTTCTGTATCTGCATTCAATTGCAAGTCTCGAAGAATCTCTTATAAACAAAGTGTTTCTTAAAGAAGGGATCCACTTAAAACGTAACCTTGTATCGCCATATCGGCAAGAAGACTTGTTATCCTTCTCACATGATTGCACCCTGCACTGGAGAATCTGCATTCCGCTGCTCTCCCGTGGCTCGTTACGTGCCATCCGCGTAGCAGCCGTTTGTCATCGCTGCCAAATGGTCAAGCATCTCCGTGATCAATGGAAAGGGGTATCGATTCTTGATTGTGCTCGCGTTGAGAGCTCGGTAGTCAACCTCTGAGTTTCAAGCCGCCGTCCTTGTTCTTTGCAAAAATACTGGCGTCGATGGCCGCTGGGTAAAACCATTGGCCAGGTTTGTCTCGATGTAGGCCTTTAGAGTTCTTGACTCATCCTCTGACAGGTTATAGATACGCCCATATAGCACCTTGTGTCCGGGTTCCAGGTCCAACGCATGGTCAATTGACCGGTGCGGTGGTAGTGTCTGCCTTGACTAAAGAAACCTTCACGAATTCCTGATACTTGGCGGAGATATGGCATGGTCGCCATCGTCTGTAATTGCTCCATCTAATCTCGTTAGCTGTGTGCTTTTAACTTCGTCTGATGGAGGGTAGAAATTCCCAGGAGTAGCGGTACCAGCCGGCCTGACACAATGGAGCATGACCATGGCGCGCCTCCTCCCTTCGTGACTCAGCGAGCCGGTAGCAGTCATTCAAGCACCGTCAATGTGTAACTTTTCTGCCGCAACTACCGCCGCTGCTCCTGCTCGGGCATCCAGCTCCCTGGGCTTCTTCCACATATGTGGTACCTTCCATGGGAGCTCCCAGCAACCCTGTGCAATCGCCAATACGTATGGCGAATGCCTCGAGAATCTCGTCGCTAGCTATGAGACTCCCAAATGCGGTGGCTCCAAGCAGATATATGTCTGGAACCCCACCCTCCGATGTCACCTGGGTGGCTGCTGGTCCCACAGGCTCATTTGAGTCCGCGATCTTTAACCTGTTTTCTCCGCTAGGGGTCCACAGGACTAGAAGTCGACTGGACTTGCCAGTCGACCTCAGTAGGTCGTATGCCATAGGCACGACCAGCACCTCCGGTTCGTCAACCGAAGGGCTATCTCTCCTATATACAAAAGGATAACCATTTGCCCAATCCTGATCAGAGATATGGAGGAGAAGAAGCGTCCATTCCCGCTAGGGGATACGACGACATTGATGTGCATCCATTCCCGCTGGGGGATACGATGACTTGAGGTGTGATTTTCGCGTTTCCTACTTGCTCATCGGTCTCGTAAAATCGCACAGTCGATATCGGCTTGATCTGCTTGACACTTTAGAACATTCGGGGTTAACTTCCCACTCTGAGCTGCTTCATGATCTGCGGTTGCAGCTCCACTATCAGGGTCTTGAACTCTGCCCATCGGTAGTCTTTCTCCGTAAGTGCAATTCCGTGCTCGTGTAATCGTTCTCCGTAAGGGAACTTCCGTGCTTGTATAATCGATCTGCGTAGGTGCACTTCCGTGCAATTCTGACGCTCGGTAAGTGAGTTTGCAGCTTCCTTCATGGATGGTAATCGTCAAGTGTGCTTCAGAGCTTCCGCTCAGATCGTAGGAAGGTAATCGTCGAGTGTGCTTGATCGAACTCATTTATCGTCGGTGACTTCTCGCCAGACTCGATTGTCAATGAACCGGCAAGTTGGAGGGTAACTATCGTAGAACAGGTGAATCGACGCGTATAATGGTATCGTTGATGAAGGCTTCGCTAGCACTTCAGGCTGCTCAATAGGTTGCCATCGTTCATTCGTACGTATGTGATTGATCTCGTCGAACGTGTTTCGAGGTCTTCTCAGGGGTGTGGCCATCAGGCTGATCACGAGTGTATCAGGGTCGATCGACCTCCGAATCGTCTCGGAATTGACTCTGCTCACGTCAATCAATCCAATAGACAGAATACTTATCTCGAATCACCACCCGAGCGATGATAATTTGTATGGTTTCCGAGTAGTGAAGCGTTTCTTCAGGATCAATTGACCTCCAAATCGTCTCGGATATAACGATCGCGGTCGGTGATGCGATTCCTCGATTCGATTGACCTCTGAATCGCCTCAGAATTGGCTCAATTAATCGACATGTGCAAGTTGTGATGTTGATGAAGGTTGGCTAGCACTTCAAGCTCGATTACGTTTGATTCGTCTCGATCATCAATTCGTATGCGATGGATCCCATTAAACGTGATTTCAAGATCTTTTCGGCGTTGACCGTCATTGTCGGTGACGCGTTTCTTCGGGCACAATTGACCTCCTAATCGTCTCTGTCATAGTCAAGTGACTCGATATACTGATGAAGTTCCGATGCTTGTAGGTCTAGAGAAGTCAGGTGTTGCGATGTATTCGAATTCGTCATGTCGAGTAGTAGCCATGGCAGGTGACACGTCTTTCGAGACCGATTGACATGTGAATCGTCTCGAAATCTTCCTGGTTGTAGGTCGAGAATAGAGTTTTCAAGTTCTCAGGAATACCTATCGTGGCAGGTAACGCGTCTCTCAGGACTGGTTGTCGTCTAAATCATCTCGGAATCGTCCCTACTACTGTCAATCAACTCAATTGGATGATTACTTATCTTGTATCGACAATCTAACGATAGTTCTCGGTGGAGGTCTGACGCATAGAAAAAGTTAAGAAATCACGAAATCCCGTGAGCGAAACATATCTGGTGACTGAAAAGCGATTATAGTGTAAGGACGTACGTCCTCGTACGGCCTCGTATGGATGGACACGTGTAGATACGGTTGCACACGTGGATTCGAGATTATAAGATTGATGGGTTCAATAGGTAAGATAATCGCTAGCATGCCAAAAGCACTTCGCGAGGTGATTATATATGAAGGGCGGTTACCCGGCCTTGGCAGCCAAGTGCACTTGGGAAGGCCAAGTGCGCTTGAGAGCCAAGTGCGCTTGAGAGCCATGTGCACCTGACACCGCCATTACAATTAAATACAGTACCTTCTTCTGAGACTTATCTACCTTTTTCAGGGCTTCCTGAGCCTTCTCCTCTCTTTTAGCAGCTTTCGCTTTGGCTCTCTGAATTTTTGCTTGCACTTCTGCAGCAACAATGTTGTCCTTCTCCCTCGCTTCTTTTCCATCTTCTCCAGTATTTTCCAATCCCCAATCTGTGCTTTCGTAAGCTTTTGTCGTCCTCCAGAGCTTTTGGCTTTCTTTCCTGCATATTTGATGCCCAGATCTTCTGTCTCTATATGTGCGATCTCTGCCTGGGCAATTACAGCTTCAGTTTGGTGTGCCAATCTATGAAGGAGAGCAATAGTTGTTGCCTTGGTGATCTCGTTTTTGCTTTCAGCTACAATTTCGATTGCAGCGGGTGTCTGATGGCGAAGTTCCCTGCAGTTCTGAGGTGTTTTCCAGGCTCTAAATCTCGCTGGGGTAATGGCTGCTATCTTGGATTATACCGGCCACTTTTCTTCCAGTTTGCACAGTAGGGGTTGGAGGACAGCATCAGAGTTGTAGGGATGAATTCCGGTTGCATGCCAGACAGCTTTGATGTTTGGTTTGGTATAGGCGATTTGCTTTGCCTGGGAGCAGAATTGAAAGAACTTGCCCTTCAGAATACTAGTTCGGATTGCATGGGTGTGGGAATGTACTGCCAAGCCGTATGTCTTTTGGAGTAGTGCAAATAGTCTTATATCCAGTAGTTGCAATAGAGGTGTTGTATGGCCAGGGTAAGACATCAAAGTGATTTTATTCTGAACTGCATAACAAACAAAATCAATTGTATATTGTGACTGTGTGAGTGATGGCCATCTAAAAGAAGTAGGAGTTGTTGGCCCTTGGCATGATCATGTGTCCAGGGTTCATAATAGTCCTCCAACCACTGAAGTGCCAGCTTATTGGTAGTAAATCCCTTATCGCTGTACGCAAACATGGCTGTTTGGTCAGCTTCAGAATCATCTGCATCGAACCAGCTCCAGTAAAGGTCTCTTCCTTGATAGATAACCATAGATGTGAGCATAGTATACTAGTAATTGGCGCTGCAGGTCTCGATAACGGTTATCTTTTCACGGGATCCATCATGAACCTCTGTTGGTGGCTTTCGACCCTGCCTTACATTAACATTGGCACAATTTGAGAAGCACAACAGAAATCCCATTTCATCCATATTGTAGATATTCTCGGGTTGGAAGTGGTGCTTTTTGGGAAGGTATGAAGTTTGTGAAAGTATTCGCGGATTGGACCTGGCTTGCTAGAGAGGGCACATTGTCGATCTATATTTGCCGCAAACTTTGTGGAAAGTTGGGGTTGTCTGTTGAGAAAGCCTTGAAACCACATAGTTTCCAGCTTGCCTCTGCTTTCTTCTTCTGCCAGCTTGGAAGCCATAACCTTGAAACGATCCAAATGAGGAGGGAAGCCACTGCCTTCTATATCAACTACCCATTGAACTAGTGATTTTTCAACGCCCGTAGGTAGTTTTTGGTATTGTTGCTGGGCTTCCTCGCACGATAGAACACCTCTTTCTCGATCACTCAGGGTTGAGCAGGGTACTTTGTATTTCAGTGCTAATTCCCGGATGTTGGTGCCCTTCGTCCGTCTTTCCTTGAATGCTATCTGAATTTGCCGCACATTTGCATGCTTCTTCGCCTCTCTGACCTTGAGTCGTCCCATGGTTGCTGGCTGAAGGAAGTATGAGTGTGCTTGTGGTGATAAGGTTTTATATCTTGCGCACGGACACCCCCACTAGATAACACCATTTATTGTCTGAGATAGAGTGGGTTCTGACTTCTGTGTTTTATACGTTACGTTATCCACATAGTTATCTGATTAGGAAAATTGTATATCCTTCCCTTACACCTCTGCAAGGTCACAAGTCTGATCACCAAAAACACTTGCGACCAAGAAGAAAATCTTAGCAATGAAAGTAGGTTTCTCCAAAACCCCTGACTATGATACATATTTATATCCGAGGAAGTTTCCACATCCCTAGCAAAATTGTATCTCTCGATAACACCTAGGACATTACCTTAGATATATTGCTCAATGCATGTGAAGCTTCCAAGTCGTACTTCAAAGGACTGTCGAAATTTGCTCGAATGGGCTATGTACCAGACCCGTACTATCGGGAAAAAAACCAAGTCGCGATTTGGATGCTGGAACATTTAGAGCGTATCAGACGCTTCACACAAAACCTTTTGAGCCTCGTAGTGAAGTAACACTGCATGTGCGTATACACAACCCCTGGCATTGCGCTTGCACCTCCTGACGCAGCATTCCTTACTGTCACAGCTATACAGTTCACATAATTCTTACTGACGCAGCCATGCAGTGTGCTCACCTTTTAATTCAAAACACTACTGATGTAACACATGAGTGCAATGTACACTGTACCATAACGCAATGTTCACAGCATACGACGTTTATACGATGCCCTATATTGTATTCACATCTCGGGCGATGGATATAGTGCAGTGACGTTACTGTTGACGATATTTGATTTTAAGCTCTAATATATACTCCCGTTGTAAACACCATGCTACACATCGCAGCCAGCCTGAAGCACATCCTCTATACTACACTCTCCTGGTTCCAAACGCCATGCTACACGTCGCAGCCAGCATGAAGTAAATCCTCTAAACTACTCTCTCCTCGTTCCGAATGCCATGCTACACATCGCTGCAAGCTTGAATCACATCCTCTAAACTACTCACTTCTTCGCAGTCATCCACCGACTCCGACTCTACGGCCTTGTACTCGTCCTCATTCTCATTCTCATTCTCATTCTCATTCTCATCCTCATCCTCCTCATTCTGGACCTTATCATCATCCTCATTCTCTTGATTCTCGACCTTATCATCATCCAGCTGGAGACCACGATGTCGCTGAGCACGATTCCTGGGACTGTGAATGTTAGCATGCTCGTTATTGCTATCATTGTCACCATCATCAACCCCATCCTCAGCATCAAAAGACAAATCTTTAGCAACGGGAATGTGGATTGTAGCAATCATCGGAGTCTCAATGTCCGGCTCTATCATCAGGACTTCCATCGTGGACTTGTTGAATACCACTCGACGATGCTTGGCAATGGGTGGCATGTTATTGGCTCCTTGCTCATGTAGAATAAGGTTGTTGAGAGCCGCCCTTATGGACTTGATTACCTTCTGTCTCAATGGAGATGGGAGATCGTTCCAAATATTCATGAGATCAGTGTAAGTCTCTTCTAATTGTTAGAGCAATTGCATACATTGTGAAGGCTATACTTACCGCCGTCATTATCTCAATTGAAGTAGTACTCCCACTCGGGCCTGTTGCGCCGGATTTCAAGTTCAAGGTCATCAATTGCAACCTTCGTTGGAGCTAAACCTCCATTTCTTTGCCACTCTGTCAGTGTGTGATGCAATGCGGTACATGTTAACACAATCAGTGCCGGGGGTGTCTGTTCCCGAATTCATTCATGGAAGCCCTGTGAATGCATGCCACGTTTGCAAATTAGTTGGAAGAAATGTTTATATAGAAATCGTGGAATCTCCTCGGCAAGAGAGTAGCTAGCTCGTTTCTGGTGGTGTTAGCGATGCTACAAGTTGCAGACAGAACTCACATCAGCTTCATACGTACCATCGCATTGGCGTACAATGAATGTAATATCTGAAAACATTCGGTCAATGTGTATGCAGTACTCATCATCTTCGAAACGGTGCAAGTTGAATAGTTTCCCTACACACTCACGGGCCTTCATGATCGTGTGCGATCTGAATGCATTGCAACTGTTTTTGATCTGACATATGGCCAGTTAGTCAGTGTGAATGCAATTCTTGGAGATACCTAACTATCTTGAGATACTCCTTCTGACATTCCTGGAAGCTAATATTAACTCCTCTTTGCCTGCATGTCTTCGGCCAGGAATGATCTACAGACTTTGGGTTGGAAACAATATATTAGTCGGTATCTACCACTCTCGGAATTGTATAAGCTACCAGCAGAAACTCAGCTTCAGTCGGAAATGGTGTCTCACTCAGCAGTTGCTTCTCCATCATGCGACACATTGTCTCCAGTACAGCAGTAACTCGAAGGTCACCTGGTGCAAGGAGGCTTTGACTGCCATATGTTTTACTACTGAATGACAGACTCGACAGTGTCCTCAGCAGAGACGATGGGATGAATTGTGAAGCCGATGATTATGTGTGTGGACTCCAGAGATGACTAAGGTTCGGCGCTGAACGAATACCGTCGTTTGAAATGACACTGGATGCTGGCGACATCGAATTGGATGCTTGATTCAGCGGGGGCAGCGACAGTTTCAGGGCTGGATTAGGCGTGGATACAATAGGTGTAGATGCTGAGGAGACCTGAGTAATCAAACCTTCGATACGTGAGGCTGTAACCTTCGTCCGCTTTCGCTTCTGTGTATCAGCCTGCAAAGTGAGTTTCCTCTTATTACAGTTTCCTGTACGTGGCATTGGGGTGCCAGGAGTGGCCGGTACTGATTTTGGAATTGAGGATGCGGCCTTGTTCAGTGGCTTTGTTGTTCGGGTCATTTTCAGAAGGCAGGAATGTCAGAAAGGCAGGAATGTCAGAAAGGCAGAAAAAGAGTGCAGTTGCAATGTAGACGAAGGGTAATGCAGTGTGAAAAAGGACTGACACGTCGCGGAGCATTGCATGTGAAAGGTTTTCTCATAAAGAGGCATATTCACACGATTTCGTATTAGCTTGTCACAAAAGTGTGGCGTACGATTAGTCAATCAAATTCGAATAATGCCAAGAAAACCCAAACAAGACTAAAAACAACTCTGTAAAATGCAAAAACAACTCCACCCGATCCAAGGAGGATATTCAAAAACTCTATCTAATCCAACCTCCAAACGCGAACCTACGTGTGTCAGTATACCAGTCATTTGCAGCACTGTTGGACATACCAAAAACGATCACTCAAATTGCTGACCCATCCATGGTGGAGTCAAATGTGACGTCTCGCACTATTGAAAGCTCATACCGGCATTGACATCTTGGTACGAGCCAATTGCCACCGAGTCTGACGACTCATCGATGCCCACCGATACCGATGAAACGTTACACATAATCTCCTGCTCCACCAAAACCTGCGCCATTTGCAACCTCACCTCCCGCTGTTGCTGTAACTCCACCACTGCTCGCAACGTCGCCACAACAATTTGTGCTGTCTCCACCATTCGTGCAACTCTGGCACTCATTGACTCCTCCAGCACAGACGATGACACATCTTGGAGAGAGCCACACTCGATGTGGTTAGTAGCAGTCACTTCCGGTTGTGTCATTGCCGAGTGGTTTATTGCTGAGTGGTATATTGCAATGAACCCGGGTGCAGGTATCGGGCTCTAGGCCTGTTCAGAGACACCAGGTGTTCCCAGGGGAGACAATGGTGGTGGTGGTGGTGGTGGTGGAGTAGCTCTTGCAATCCTTGGAGGCGCAACTGCAATTGCCTTGAGAACAGCTACAACTATGAGAGGGTTGTAAGCTGTAACCGAAAAGAAGGTGGCCACAGAGTCATTGCCATTGAGTCGAGTCACATTCCATGGCTGCAGAGAGGTTTCGCCGGGCCAGACTAGACACCCAAGAATACAACTGACATCTCTGATAGGATACAGGTGACTCACAGCAAGGTGTACAGACTTTGCGGTGTACTTCTCGACTCGTGAGAGATGCCATCTATATGAGCTGTGGTAAATCAAGATGTCGTCCCAACGGTCATAGCTTTCTGGGCCGTAACTTTCAGAGTCAACAATGCAAACCCTGAAGGGGTATATAAGTGCTGGGCCAGTAGGGACGGTATTGGTGGAGATCTCATCGAGTTTCGTTTCTTCTGCAGGGCAGAGGCAATGATGGTCGGTGGCGTTGCACGTTTGTGAGAGGGTGGCTGTTTTTTCGGTTTTCCAGGATACCAGGTGTCTTTCTTGGCATGGTCTTTGCCACATTTGGGGTTGTCGCAGTGGTCGGAGTCGTCAGAGTCGTCAGAGTCATCAGAGTCGTCAGAGTCGGAGTCGGTATCGGTAGGTAAAGGTGTGTTTTCTTTGTGATATCGGTTCATCTGCACCTGAGTTTTATTGAAACAGTCTCAGGGAAACACCCAGAATCCACTCCACCATTCCATGTATCGTGGTTGAGTCGATGCCCGATGCTTCCACATCCCCTGAAACTGTGCAAAGTGCCTTATAGTGACTGGGTCCAAAAAAAGGATACCATACATCAAGTCAATTGCGCCATCATCCTTGACACCGTGAATGACATACATCCGAATAAGACCTCGAATGTGCTTGGACATGAACTGCTTCGCAAAACCATTAAGGAGGATAGTGTCCTTAATTGCATTGGTTTTGGAGGGGGTGGATGGGATCTTTTTTGATGGCATTGCAATGTTCTGAGCTGTATATAAGGTGAATGAGGGGTCGGTCAGGGTTAGGGTTAATGTGTCTAAAAACAATGAAGAGAGTGGTAAATAGGTAAAGATGGAGTAAATAGAGTTGATGGAGAATTGAAATTGAGAGAGTGTATGAGAGAGCGAATGAAAGAGCGTACAGGAGTATATACACAGTGCAGAATAGGCCATCAAGGTGCTAGAATCATGGAGAGCGGCTCGCAGAAGAGTGGAAAATGTTGGTGATATCAAACATCATACTTGAAAAGGAGCTTTCCTGGATGTGAGCCGTCATCGGCACTTCCCTTCTGGCCTGAAAGATGCACCTCATGTTATATTCGACTCTGAGAGTTGCTTGAAGCACTTCTTGAGTGAGAGACACACTTGTCATGCGAATGTTGTGTCAAAGCGTCGAAGTCTGTCAGTTTGGATTCCTACCATATGGGAGTGACATCAAGTTGCAACATAATGATGCAGTGTGGTGTTACAAACACTCAGTACCTGTCATATGAAGTCAAAGAAGTGTCACAGGCATCTCTGGTAGTGCATAGGCCTCTCCAGGCACCACCAATTGACTCTATGCGGTGGTATCATGAACTCTGAACTCGTGTCTTGGCAGTGATATCGCATGTTTTCGTCCGTGTTTCGTATCATCCCCCCGGTCAAACATCAAAGAAGCAAGCAAACAAGCAAGTTCATGGATTCTTTCTTATATTTGCGTTACTATTAGTGTCAAATTAGGCTGTGGCCGTGGCTGCATTGTGACAAACTGTGTCTGCAATATATTCCAGAGTCTTGGCATTTTATATACAGCTCTGTGAGTTTTGTATGCCATGCGACTCAATTCCACAATCCCTGCATGGCAACGACCCATTCATGGCAACGCTCAAAATATTCTGCCAACTGCAGATACCTCCCTCAGCATTGTCTACACCATGCGTACCATAGCTCCCATACGAACTCCGAATCCTTTCTGCCCTGTTTGCTTGAAACCTTACAGGTTCATTGGGAAAGAAACCATGTCGCGCCCAGGCCATACGTGGATCTGGGGTGTATCGGACGCTTCAATCGAAACCTCGTGAGCCTCATTGTAGAGTGACACTCCACGTGCGTATATACAACCCCTGGCAATGCATTTTGTCCTCCTGATGCAGCAATCCTTACTGTTGAAGCTATATAGTACACATAATTCTTACTGACACAGCCATGCAGTGTGCTCAGCTTCTGATCCACAACACTACTCATGTAACGTATGAGTGCAATGTACATCATGACATAATGCAATGTTCACAGCATACAATGTTTATATGGTGCCCTAAATTGCTTCCACTTCTCGGGCGACGGATACAGTGCAGTGAGGTTACTGTTGACGATGTTTGATATTAAGCTCTAATATATACAGTTTCCCGTTCTACTCGTCGCAGCCAGCATGAAGTACATCCTCTAAACTACTCTCTCCTCGTTCCAAACGCCATGCTACACGTTGCAGCCAGATTGTAGTACATCCTCTAAATTACTCTCTCCTTCGCAGTCATCCACCAACTCAGACTCTACATCATTGTAGTCATCCTAATTCTCGTCCTCATTCTCATCCTCATCCACATTCACATTCTCATCCTCGTCCTCATCGTCCTGATTCTCGACCTTATCATTACCCAGCTGGAGACCACGATGTCGCAAAGTACAACTCCTGGCACTGTTTATGTCATGATGCTCGTTGTTGCTATCATTGTCGCCATCGTCAACCCCATCCTGAGCATCAAAAGACAAATCTTTGGCAATGAGGATGCGGATCGCAGCAATCATCGGAGTCTCAATGTCTGGTTCCATCATCAGGGCTTCCATCGCGGTCTTGTTTAATACCGCTCAACGAGGCTTGGCCATGGGTGGTATGTTATTGGCTCCTTTCTCATGTAGAATGAGGTTGTTGAGAGCCCCACTTGTGGACTTGTCACAATGGAGATGGGAGATCATTCCATATATTCATGAGATCAGTGTAAGTCTCTGCAAATTGTTAGAGCAATTGCAAGCCAAACAGGTAAATATCGATTCGGATGATCTCTTGAGCAGTGCTGGTGCAATTTATCATAGATTGGAGGTAGAATCACGCAACATACATGACGAGCGCATCATTCAGAAGCTCAGATGTACTGGAGATAAACGATGGTATTCTGAGGCTGCCCGCCATGACTGAATATGGGTCCAAACTTCACAACTTAAGGAGAGGCAGGAACTGTCTCACAAGGCACTGCAGGGACGTGTACCGTACCATCTGATTCGTCTATTCAATCTGCGAATTGTCTATTCGCATGGCAAGAATACTCTTTGGCTAGCATATGTTGAAGTGACGAAGCCTGCCAACGGTGGAATGCCAGCAAGTGCGTCGCAGCTAGTCAGTGTAGTAAAACCATCTTCCAGAGGTGCATACCCAGTTATTAGTGCAGGAAATATTGTGGGTGCAGCTCACTTAATTCCAAAGGAGCCCATTTCGTCGAACTCGAAGAATAAAGGATGGATAAATAATAATCATATAGACCTAGCAACCTGGAACGATGTTTATTATAAGCTGCAGGACGAGTTGAATATAGCGGTGAACAGGGTAAAAACGGTGTTTAGAACTGTAAGGTGTTAGAACTGTAAATAGACTTAATAGGTAGACCTTCAAGTGGCTGGTGTCCAACCAAGGCATGGACGCAAGCAAAGTGGTTCTCTATGGAAAACAACCTTATGGTATAATATGCTATGCATAGCATCGTCTTTACAATGCCTAGAGCACTGTTACCACCGAGTATCAAGCACCATGCAATTCACCGACCAGACAAAGAACACGGTATATTAAGGGTTACAAGTTGCTGTGCAGAGTGATATGCGACCGTGTGAATACCTAGTACCAGAAGTTGTTTTTGCAGTGCCTCACATCGTATCGTCGCGGACTTACATGTTACCCTGCTAACTGACGTTCCGGGTGCTCCTGGTACACAACCGACATCTGGGCGTGACTAATACGCTTCATCGCAGTGATTCTTTCCTGATGTCTGACCTGTGGCTCTACAAATACATTGACAGTGACTATCCTCGATATTGCGCCCAACTTCTTGATGACAAGACAGACTCCACTGAGCCCCCTGAACGCATTTAAAAATACACCCAGCATTGTATCGATGAATCGCGCAGTGGTTTCCGTGCAAACTATGACCACATTGACGATCCTGATGTATTTCCTCCGTTGCACATGTCACCTTCTCCAGAACCATCCGAATTTGACCAAAATACCAAAAGCTTATGTTATTCTGATGTAGGAGCCCCTGTCGCATACGTTTCTACAGACGATGAGCACAATGCTGAGCAATCCTTGGACAACCCCTTCCATCCGTTCGACCGTGAGGAGGAGTACAATGTTGCAGAGCTGGTCACATCAAAAAGTCTTCCCACCAATGTAATCGACGACTTCCAGTAGGGCAACTGCGGCCTTAAAGAGTGTGTGTGTGATTCTCTGAAATCGAATTACAACCTCCAATAGAAAATCGACGCGATGGAGGACGGAATTGGCCATGACTCCTGAAAGAAAGCTACCTTGCAGATGGCATAGAATGGGCAGCATCCGGATGCAATTGAGTTTCGGCACCGTGACCTTATAGAGTGTGCACAATGGCAACTCTGGCAGCCAGCAGAGGAGAAACATCTTACATACACTCCGAATCATTGTTTCAATGATACATGGCACTGTATTTACAATGAGATGCATACTGGAGACTGGTATTGGGATAAGCAGGTAATCTTACTTCTTATACCCTTTACAATGCTCCAGACCCTTTACAATGCTCACAATTGTGTACACAATACTACCAGTCGGTGACACGTTGTTGCCAATGATATTCATGTCTGACGGCACCCACCTCACGAACCTCTCTCGCGACAAGAAAGCATGACCCATATATGTGACAATCGGCAACCTATCCGCAGCCACACGGATGAAGCACACAATACACAGCGTGTTATTGGTCGCCCATTTGCCCATTCCCGTCAAGATGTACGATTTCCCCCTCAAAAGAAGAAATGCTGGGAGGGAGCATAACCGAATGGTCTCTCAGAACGTGCTGCAGCATGTGTTATACAGCCTACTCAATTACGAAACCCACATCTTCTATGCCCGCTGTGACGATGGCAACTTTAGACATTGTTATTCGATACTGGCTGCAGGGATGGCCGATTACCCCGAGCACCGTGACCTTCACCACATCAAGAATAATCTATGCTACTGGTACGAATGCCGATTGCAGGAAATGTGTAATCTACCATACCGACATGAGCGACACAACCTCCGGGATCATAATATCTATCATATACTGTCAGAGTGAAATACACCCCTGAGCATCGCCGATCTCAAACTCCACAATGTCAATCCAGGTTTCAACATCTTATGGTATCTCGATTATGTTACAAGCGATCTTCCCAAGCCTGATCTACTCCATACGATGCAAATTGGGATGTTGAAGTACCTCCTGACATTGCTTCACGAATTTCTCAAACAGCATAAGCTGCTTGACAAGTTCAATGATATTTGGCTCTCGGTGCATGCATACCTTGATATGAAGAAGTCAAGATATGCATATGAGGAGGTTTTGCGATGGAACGGAGGAGATATCAAGACTATGACATGATTTCTTGTGGGTGTCGTACGCAGTGCTCTGCGGGACCAAAGCCCCTCTCAGCGTAGTGTTTTTGATCATGCAGTTGAGTGCTCTCGGTCCCTTGTTGAGTTCTATTTCTATTGCCAGTATGACTCTCACAATGACGAAACGCTAGACCTCATGGACAATGCTCTACATCGCTTTCACGATTCGAAGAATGTGTTTCAACAATTCTGGGCTGGGAAACGACTTGCAGCAGTGGCCAAAGAAAGATATACAGTATTGTTAGCCCAGCGGGATGTCGAGTGGAAGGTAAACATGAAGAAAACGGCGGCCTTTCGACAGCAGATTCGCGACATGTGGAAAGGTATTATCAGTGCAGAAATGGCCGAATACATTGAAGAGGGTAGCGATTTCAACTTTCCCAATATACATCTGATGCAGCATTTCCCAGAGCAGATACGATAGTACACTTCGCTTAAACTGTGGTCGACGGAGATCGGAGAACGTTCTCACTGGAAGCAGATTAAGGACGGATTTTATGCCTTCAACAAGACGGGTGATTACCATACTCAGATAATCAAACACTACCTTCGGAGTGATGCATTCGCTGTGAGTAAGGCCATTCGTGACGCATGGAACCGTAAACGAGCTGCTCCATAGACGACAGAAGTGATGGCGGAAGCAACCACTACCAGTAGATGTCGTTTATTGAGGTTCATATCTCCACAGCAGCACAAAGGAAAATAGGAAGTCAAGGACTTTCAAGGCTTCTTGAAAACAATCAGAGACGATGTCCTCCGAAATGGTCTGTACGATGCCACCTGTCGTTTCGTACACTCCAAGCAGGTAAATATCGATTCGGATGATCTCTTAAGCAGCGCTGCCGCAATATACCTTAGATTGGAGGTAGAATTATGTAACATGTATGACGAGCACATCATTCAGAAGCTCTGATGTACTGGAGATAAACGATGGTATTCAGGGGCTACCCGCCATGACGGGGTATGGGTTCAAACTTCGCAACGTAAGGAGTGGCAGCACCTGTTTCAGAAGGCACTGCAGGGATGCGTCCCGTACTGTATGCTTCCTTTATTCAAGCTGCAAGTTGTCCATGGGTGTGGCACAAATACCTTTTGGCTAGCATACGTTGAACTGAAGAAGCCTGCTAACGTTGGAATGCCGGAAAGTGTATCGCAGCAAGTGAGGGTAGTGAAACCATCTTCTGAATGTGTATATGTAGTTATTAGTGCAGGAAATATTGTGGGTGCGACTCATTTAATTCCAGAGGAACCCATTTTGTCAAAGTCTGAAAATAAAGGATGGATAGTCAATAATCATATAGATCTAGCGACTTGGAACGATGTTTATTATTTGCAGGAGGACGAGTTGAATGCATCGGTGAAGAGGGTTTAAACGGTATTTAGAACTGTAAATAGACTTAATAAACATTACTTTGTGATAGGCACACCTTCAAGTTGCTTGCGTCCAGCCAAGACATGGATGCAAGCAAAGTATTTCTTGAATACAGCGGTGAAGAGGGTATAAACGGTGTTTAGAACTGTAAATAGACTTAATAAACATTACTTTGTGATAGGCAGACCTTCAAGTTGTTTACGTCCAGCCAAGACATGGACGCAAGCAAAGTGGTTCTCCATGGAAAAGGACCTTATGGTGTAATATGCCAAACATAACATCATCATTACAATGTCCAGAGTAGTGTTGCCACCAAGCACCAAGCACCATGCAATTGCACCGGCCAGATGAAGAACACGGTATATTAAATGTTCCAAGGTGCTGTGCAGAGTGATATGCGACCGTGTGAATACCTAGCACCAGGAGTTGTTTTTGCAGTGCCTCACATCGTATTATTTCGGACTTACATGTTACCCTGCTTACCGCTGTTCCAGGTGCTCCTGACGCACCACCGACATCCGGGCATGACTAATACGCCAGGGTGCAGGGATCATTTCCAAATGACAAACCGACAACTTGATAAATCACTTCGAAGGTTGTGGCTTAGTACAGTTTCTGATAGGAATGGTCAGTACGCTCGATACCTTTACAGTATTTTACCGAGTGACCGTCCATGACAAGGAAACCGTCCATACATGCGAACAATTTATTCATCCAAATGTACAACTGTCTCAACTCTCCCAGACCTTGTAATAATTGCAGGCCTTTTCTCTACACCCTTGGCATTTCCGAAACTGAGTCCAGTATCTGCTGGCACCAGGAGATGGGTTATATGGTCAAAAGAGACCTCCTCTTCCCACTCTGATGCCAGATCACTAGCATCTGAATTGCACTCATCTTCACCATCTTCCTCCCCATTGTTTAGCACAATTACAGCGTCCTTCTGTACCAGTGTAGCCTTCTTTTTGGCCACGCTTTTGGTGGCTTTGGGGCTTTCTGCCTTTGCAGCCTTTGCAGCAGCAGTCTACAAGAGCTTTTTCACCTTGGCTGCTTTTTCACTCTCAATTCGCAATCTCTACTCTCTGAGCCGTACCATATGCTCCTGGGTAATCACTCTATCTCTGGAGGGGTGGCGGAGATACTGAGCACCTGTAGCAGGGTCATCGTTAGCTTGGGCTAGTGACTTCGCCATTGGCGCTGTCCTTTCCTAAGTGGTTGATGGGCAGTTGTACCCTGTGGCCTACCATTCTTGAAAGATGTATAAGGCAGAGCTTAATTATGAAATCCACGATAAGGAGATGCTAACAATAGTATCTGTCTTCAAAGAGTTGAGAGGTTATGTAGAAGGACTAGCCCATCCAATGAGTGTGTATACCGACCAGAACAATCTTGAATACTTCACCACTACTAAGATACAGAATCGGAGAAATGCCTGTTGGTCACAGGAACTAGCTGGTTATGATTTCAAGATATTCTACCGACCAGGCAGTGCAAATGGGAAATCTGATCCATTATCTAGGCGTTCGGAGTACCATCCTAAAAAGAGTGGGGGTAGTTTTGAAGAAAATGAAAATCAACCCCTATACCGCATTTTAAGACCCGACTGTTTAGTAACATCTGAAGGAGAAATAGTTCGGGTGACAGCAGGAAAGCTATGAGCCGAAGAGATTATGATTTCTTCTGCTAAGTTGAGGTCAATCCCAGTAGTCAAGTTCAATTCTTGGTTATTAGAGGCAGTAGTAGGCACTGCAAATAACGACACTGCCTGGCAGGAGAAATATGTCAGAGCAATGGAAGGTCGTCCAAGTCCTGACATCATGTTCGAAAATGAAATCCTTTATTGTAAAGGCAGGCTGTAGATTCCAGACGACCTGCAGTTACGAAAACAGATACTCAAAGTAGAGCATGATTCGAAGGTAGCTGGGCATATGGGACAAGAAAAAACAATTGAGTTGGTTCATAGGAACTTCTTTTGACTAGAGATGGACAGATTCATCGAACATTATGTCCACTCATGTCCTGAATGTCAGAACAACCAAGCAGCTTGATACGCTCGCTACGGACTTCTACAACCTCTCGAGTTAGCATACTGTCCATGGGATTCAATCAATATGGATTTCATCATCGACTTACTAGTATCAGATGGTTGTTCATCGGTCTGGGATATCATTGACAGATTCAATAAATGGCACACTTCATACCACTAAACGATGGCGAGAAGAAAGCTACAGACCTGGTTAAGATCTTCCTGAAAGAAGTATGGGGATTCCATGGTCTACCCTCGAACATAGTATCTGACAGGGATTCTAGATTTACATCAGCGTTGTGGTCTTCTTTGGTTGAAGCTCTCGATATTCAGTTCAAAATGTCTTCAACATTTCGTCCACAGACTGATGGTCAAACGGAAAGAGTGAATCAGACGTTGGAGTGCGACCTGAGAAAGTACTGCAGCTACGAACAAAATAACTGGTCAGAGGTGTTACCAATGGCGGACTATGCCTAGAACAACTGACTTACCACTGCGACTGATATGTCACCTTTCTTTACGAATTATGGGTTCGATCGCCAAACGAATTGGCCTATTAAATCAGTGACAAAGAATCGGTTATCAAGGAATTATGTTCATTGGATATCTAGTGTGCATGACCTATGTCGAAAAGGCTTGGAAAAGGCACAAGAAACAATAGGGAGGTTTCATAATAAACGTGCTAAGGAAGCTCCGAAGCGTTCGGTTGGTGATCTAGTGATGCTAAATGGAACAACCTTAAGACCAGACGTCCATCTACAAAACTAGATGCGAAGCTATATGTTCCTTTTAAGGTGCTAAAGGTACTTTCACCCACAGCAATAAAGCTTGAATTGCCTAAGCATTGGCGAATCCATAATGCTTTCCATGTCTCTCTCATCGAACCCTATCGAACTGTCACTGCTCCAATCAGACCTGCACCAGAACTCACTACCAGCGAAAGAAACGAACTTCATCATGATATAGAAGGCTACGAATACGAAACAAGCTATGTGGTTGAGGAGATCATGGGCAGCCAGTATAGCAAGGAACGAAAGAAGGTGCTATATCTGGTTAAATGGAAAGGATATCCAGACAAGGCAGATTGGACTTAGGAACCTTATGAGAACTTCGATGACCAGAGGTTATTGAAGGATCATCATAAGCGGACCCCTCAGGCAGCTAAGGACAAGAGGTTGCACTAGTACCATTTCTCTATGAAGAGTTTTTAAAGGCTAGCAAGATACCTTGGAAATGGAATTGGTTTTTGGGCACATGGGGTCATATTTTACCAAGGAAGAAAGGAAGGACTTTGGGTTTTGGGTACAAGAGATTGTTCTTTATCAAAGCAATAAAGAGCAGATTAGTGTGATCGTTCAGAGACAAACACTGAAAGCAGAGAGGTAGTGTTACACCTCACAAGTTGTACATTATCAAAGGCCACCGGAGCGTGGTCACCAATGATCACTCGACAATAGCTGTATCGGGATAATACAAGTACTATCCCTGGATATCATCAAAACTACATAGAGTATCACTTGCACCCAACCAAATCAGATGAGCTGTCATCCAGTCAACCACACCACTGATAAGGAATTAAAGATGGTTATTGGGGCGATGCTCTGCCAGCTCATGCCATCGATGAGGCGGAGGCAGGTGAGAGGCTGTAGATGCGAAAGCAACTGGGTTTGCAGTGTAGCTGATGAAGTCTCTGATGTCCCTCACAATTGAAAGGATACTATTCCCCTGGAGGCAAAGTGATCGAAAGGATACGATAGGTTCGGACCACAGAAGTCAAAATGACTGATGGCAGTATGGATTCTATTCTTCTGAGTTAGAGATCAAAGCGTACAGATATGGAAGGTCCGGCAGAGCGGTGAAGGGAAGAAAGCATATTGGATCATAAGGAAAGATAGGTAGAGAAGCTCATGAGGAAAGCGTAGATAGAAGTAATTGTTAGAGCGAGAGGATAGAGGTATAAACACCTCTAGGATCTCCGAGGGTAGAAGGGCAAGCATCTTGACGAGGAGAACAAGCCTTAACAATGTACACATTGGAATGCCAAACATCTTTGTCTTGAATCTTTATCATAAGTGACTTTCACATCCTGAGCGAAACTTCATAACTTCCATCACAAGCAAGTTCTGAAAGCAGTAAGGATACTACTTGTACTGGTAAACCTGGAGTGACGCTCCCGGGATTACACTCCTCAAGGTCGCCATCTTCACAATCTGTAGTCCAAGCATCTAGAGCTGCTATCCGGATTATGGATAGTTCTAATTCTCTTTTGATTCTTATTTGTTCTTCCTTGAGTTTCTTTCCTTCCTCAAACAGATTCGTAGATCTTCCCATGGCTTCTGCGATGGTCATGGCTTGTTGATTTATCTCATTTCTCAGTGTTTCGACATCTGACTGTTATTGACCGTTTGGTGCTGACAACACTGACTTTAAGGCCGCTAGCATATTCCCGACATACTGTGGTAATTACTTCGAGTCGCTTGTGAGCTGACTTGGATCTGTAGTAATAAGCAGCCCAATCTGCCAGTAGGCTTGTTCTATCACTCTCAAGTAGATGTTTTGGACCGTCGTCCCTGTGGATGTTTCTGCTAATGTCATTTTATTCTAGATCGTCAGTGAAGGGAGAAATTTGTAGGTAATTGCGAATGTCTCATGGCCGTCCTGTTCCAATGTCAACGCAATGTTCACATATATATTTCCAGATTCAGTCAAAGATATTCCTGCATGAAGATGAGCATTCTAAACCGCACCAGACTCAACCCGTTCTTGGGATTATAAACATTCAGTGTCTAATGGCCAATTATTTCTTTTCTTTTTTGGTGATATAGGTGCTCAACTAATAGTAGGTGAAAGCTTGGTTTATTTGTTATGGATTTGGATCTCAATTGTTGTTTTCAGATTCTTAGACTCTCTTCTAGGTAGAGTTGTGTGAAGAAGAGTTCTGTTAAGAGTGCAGTGGATGACATTGTCGTGAACTCTACCTTTTGTAGCATGTGACTACAACTCGTATTCAGGATCTTCGGTGGGCAGTGATATGATGATAGATGGAACCATCAGGGCTCGTTCTTCCGTAGTGTCGATTCCATTACAGTTGTGCTTGCAGTAGCACAGATTGTTATCCTCACACTGTATGTGTAGACCATCATATGTGTTCCAGAAGTTCTTAAATACAGGGTCATCAGTTCCTAGACCTCCTCCATTAGTCGCTGTTTCTGTCCAGTAACTCTTCCACAGGCAGATGGAGTTGGATTACTCCCAAAAATAGTATTCGAGAGGTACTTCAGATTCAAAGATGATAGCGTCGATGCTACCAAAACTGTTGAGTGGTTCGGATTCTGAGATATGGTAGGGTGTGCCAGCAAGGTGGTAAAGATTGATTCGGCTGTAGCAGTTTGCGTCATATGTGAACATTAACTTCCAAATCGGCAGTTGATGTGAATGATGCCTCGGTTGACGGGTTGATGAAAGTTCCAAACATAGGGGTCACAGATGTGTCACCACAAACTGTGAATGATGAGTCGTGCTTTGAAGGATCCTTCTGATTTGAATACGATGTAGCAGGTACTGCAATAACGGTGACACTAATAATAGCCTTGCCGATGAGCATATTGACACATAAACCAGATTCTAACGAGTAGAATAATTTTGAACTTGTTCTTCTGTTAAGGATTGGTGTTGAGTGTTGAGGTTCTGAAGGTTACAAAAACTAAGGTGAGAAGGTCTGGCAATCGCTGAAGCGAACATGACTAGAAACTTGAGAAGAATTATGGAAGTGAACAGAGATTGGTATCAAAGAGTATTGTACAGTTTTATAAATGAGTGAATGAGTGAAGAGCAAACCAATCTACCGCTAAACCACTCGATATATATCTCCAATTCATGACTGTCATCATCTTCTGTCACTCTTTCATGCAAATACTTTATAACCTAACCAATGACCACACCGCTTCTAGCATTTGCTCAATCACGCCATCTGTAATGGCGGTGGCAGGTGCACTTGGCCTCGTAAGTGCACTGGACCTCGTAAATGCACTGGACCTCGTAAGTGCACTTGGCCTCGTAAGTGCACTTGGCCTCGTAAGTGCACTTGGTCTCATAAGTGCACTTGACCTCATAAGTGCACTTGGCCTCGTGAGTGCACTTGGCCTCGTGAGTGCACTTGGCCTCGTAAGTGCACTTGGCCTCGTGAGTGCACTTGGCCTCGTAAGTGCACTTGGCCTTGTAAGTGCACTTGGCCTCGTGAGTGCACTTGGCCTCGTAAGTGCACTTGGCCTTGTAAGTGCACTTGGCCTCGTGAGTGCACTTGGCCTCGTAAGTGCACTTGGCCTTGTAAGTGCACTTGGCCTCGTGAGTGCACTTGGCCTCGTGAGTGCACTTGGTCTCGTAAGTGCACTTGGACTCGTAAGTGCACTTGGCTCGTAAGTGCACTTGGCCACGTAAGTGTACTTCGCCTCGTAAGTGCACTTGGCTTCGTAAGTGTACTTGGTCCTGTAAGTGCACTTGGCTCACAGGCACACTTGGCCTTGTAAGTGTACTTGGTCCTGTAAGTGTACTTGGCTCACAGGTGCACTTGGCCTCGTGAGTGCACTTGGCTTGCAGGTATACTGGAAGTCAATAAGACCATATTGGCGTACCACTTCACTATAGAGTACCTGGAGGGTACAAACAAAATCCCCCCGACGACCTGATTATGAGATCAGCTATGAGAAGCCTGTCGGATGGCTCTTGATGACCCTTACAGTTGAACCCTACCATGACCTCCTTCCTACCGGCGATTGAGAAGGCCCCGGCTACTGACCCATTGGAGATTGACGTCTCGGGTAAGCTAGTCGATAACCCAATGGCCACAGCCAAAGCCACAGCCAAAGCCAAAGACGTGAACCAATGGAGTGATGTCACTGGAGCTCTGACCTATGAGGGGAGGATATATGTCTCTGCAGACAATGCTCTCCGCGGTAAAGTTATAAGTCTCTTTCATGACAACCCTGAGTCCGGTCACTTTGGACCTCTTAAAAACTGCTGAGTTAGTATCTAGGGATTTCTATTGGCCTATGATGGACACGTACATAAGGAAGTATGTCAGCGGCTGCGAATCAGTAGTTACGATGCTGGTCTTTACCACCTGCTAGCGGCAGAGAGTCAGCCAAATCAGCAACCGAGATGCCAAGCTGCACAAATGTGAACCGGCTACAATCCTTAATGGACATATAAGAAGGCTACTGCGTTGGACCTTCAGAGCCGAGAGCGCGAACGCACCAAATTACATGGTATCTATAACCTTGTACGGAATGCTTACGAATTAGATATATCAATGAACGAATATGCTCTGCAATTGGCCTTAACTGAACGAAGCCACAACGATAATCGATTGATGTCGCCACAGAGTGCTAGGCTCGGAAGGACAATGACGTATGCAAACCCACTACTTTTGTGGATTCGGAAGTCGAAGGCATGGGAATCGGAGAATGGATGCCTTGATGAACAGGAGCGGAAGCATACTTGGTTACTTTGTGAGTATGACCTTATGGCACACTTACGAGTTAGATACCGCAACTCGAATGAACATGTACGAATGCATGTCGACCTATGATGACTGCAATCTAGCGCTGACCGAGGCCGACACAAGTCAATCACCACTGAATCTTGGAACCAATCTGTGAGATGCATATGATCAATGCCGAGAGCGGAGGCCATCACCGATGAGGTCTACCATGTACTTGGATATACGAAAGCACAGAGACGTGGAAATCATACGAATTCGAGAAGCTCTCAAGAGCAGCAGCTATAACCAAGATAAGTACATCATGCAATTAGTATATCCATGCTGAATATAAGCCTGTGACACTATATATTATACACCATGTATATCAACCACAATATATTTTATACTGTGTATCTGCTGGTATGTATACAGATCATCCACTCAAGGTATATATTTACTTCTAGTTACCTGCTGCTATGTATTAGAATGTACCACAGTATATTCATCAATGTGTATTTGCTGCTGAGTATATGCATCTGCCATAGAGTATCACGTAGTAAATCTGCAACAGTCTATATGCTGTCATATATCTGCCACAGTGTATCCTGATCTGCTACTGTATATTTGCAACTGTGTTAGTACCACTGTACATCCACTGCCATGTATTTGAATTAGCCATATATTTGAATTGGCCATGATAAATATATCCACTATAGTGTATCAGCTGCTGTGAATCTGCATCACCTACTGAATATCTACTGCTGTATTCCCGTTGCTGTGTACTAACTACTGTAAAGCAGGAATGGCCGCTATATATCTGCTGCAGGGTATGATCTGCTGTATATCTGTATTGGCTGATATGTATTACAGTATAACCACTGATGTATATCTGGATCTGCCACTGATGTATATCTGAATCTGCCTCTGTATCACTGTATATCTGCATCAGCCACTGTATACTATTGGCAATAGTGTACCTGCTGCTGTATATCTGCCAGAGTATCTGCCATAGTATATTAGCCAAGATATATTCCCTGCTGAGTATTTGGCACCATATATTCATTACTGATTATAAACCTATGTGTATTTACAGGTGTGTATCTAGATTGGTTACAGTATACTATCAGGTATAGTGTATCTGCCTCTATGCATTCGCTATGTCATATTTACCATTGGGTGTCTAGATCTGCTGCTGTATATTTGTAGCAAGGAGTAGTTTTCAAGTTTTCAATCAAATCCATAAGTTTGACTCTAATACCAAAGAAATATATATATAAAAGATGCGCAATGAGTTTCTCTTTCACCTCCTGATCTCAAATGTATAATATTGTCAATATTCATGGAGTGGTTGTGGAAAAACATCGGTTTTTCATGGAGTTTGACTATTTCTTCAAAGCAACTCTTTCAATATTGAAGATACTGCAAATCAGAGACTGGGAGGTGAAAGAGTGACAACTTACACATATTTCATGTATAATTTTCTTGGTGATCAAAGTGAAACTTGAAGACTTAATTGAGCTTGAATATTTGGATTTTGCAGTTTCTGCAAGAGCATGGGGCATCAAGTTAACCAATGATCATGATCTTTGCAGGCATGTACCACCTGTTGCCAATGAGAATGCTTCGTGGTGACCTTGCATATGCATGCATGTGTATATATTATCATAATAGTATAGCTACGGATGTGATCAGGCAATGTCCGTATATCCCTGCAAAACAAAACCGCCGCCTTCTTACCTAAAAAACCAAGGCGGCGAAGCCGCCCCCGGGCCTTGTATATAATAATGTTTATCAAGTTCAGCCATTTTGAATTCTCAAACCGTTCCGAAACTGTAGACGATTTTCTGATTTCTGAGCACAAGCAACCCGTCCTCGACCCGTTGTTTATTGGCGGACGGGACAATCCCTCTTGGGCAGTAGACGGATTTGGGTTCTGAGTGGAAACCCGGGCCTATTAGAACCCGTGTTCACACCAATATACGCACGACACACTATCCAAGATCACGACCACCCGAAGACCACTTAGGGTCAGAATTGAGGGAAATTGGCATTACGAGCATCAATGCAGTACACTAAAGTTCAAACCACCGGGCACTTTCATCCACATGATGATATTAGAACTCTGATTTTGATATTTACGACTACAACATCCATCCGCCACTGGTCCGGTTGGAAGTTACCAAGTGAACGACAACTCCGAGATTGCCGGCTTCGTATGAGATTCAGTGGGTTTTTTCGGTAGCTTTACAGCGCAGCCTGGCACTGCCCCGGAACGCATCGTTCGCCCAATTGAAGTGCATCATATTCTTTCACTCGTCGCTTGTCTGTGTCAGTTTGTTAAACTTAGGAGTTCTAGAGTTGTCTGATTGTCTATATACATGGAGGATGACTTCTCTTATATACTTGTGTGTACGGTGCCATGAGATCATGCCGAGGCCCATGATGCCGAGGCGTGGACGTCATGATGCCCTACGCCCTCACGATGCCTTAAGCACAACCATCAACTGCACGCATGGCCGCACCGTCATGACTAGATGACGTGAGCCAAGTAGTATATAGTAATACAGTTAAAAAACAGGATTTTTGTGAGAAATTCTACGATAAAATTCAACGGCATTCCCATGCAGAAGAAGTCTACCCAATGTACCTGGTAAATCTTTAAATCTTTTCATATCTGCCCACAAAGGCTTTGAGTGTCAAGCGTCGTACAATGTTCAGCTTTCTTTCGAGGAGTTGTTTGTGGAAATCTACTCGACTGGCTTCTTCACGGTCCACTAGCTCCTCATTTTTCAGACCTCTTGGGTGTTTTCTGATGATTATAGAGGAGTGTCTTATGTTATGCGAGTCACGCGACTACTCTATGGTATACTACATTTGCGCAGCAACTTAGGCCTGAGTTCCTTGTAATGTTCAACGTGATATAAAGAATCTATTATTACATATATTCTCTGTAACACTCGTACATTTTATCCCTGAATGCTGCCTGCTATCGACTACTCCAAGTTCTCCCGGAGCTGGTTGTCCTGTCTCGGTGGTGCATAGTATAGTGGCTCCCCTCTATACTATGGTTTAGCATAATAACACAATGAAAACATTTGATATCAAACCAAGCGGTGT
Source organism: Wilcoxina mikolae CBS 423.85 (assembly GCA_014904905.1). NCBI lineage: Eukaryota > Fungi > Ascomycota > Pezizomycetes > Pezizales > Pyronemataceae > Wilcoxina > Wilcoxina mikolae. Next base: position 106,001 of record MU122094.1, read on the forward strand.
CATGGCAGACATCAGCAAGGCTAGAGTAGAGTACTCGTCGGATTTTCAAGTCTCCGGACACCTCACTATAAGCACTCTTGGCGACTCATCAAATTGTAATGGCTACCCATCAAAATTATGATGACACTAGACATCAAAGTTGAATGACTGCAAAATCAAAACTGAGTCCGGACATGATGCTCCGAAACAAACACTCTGCTTTGCTGCTATTAAATGTACTGGTAATTTCAGGCCGCAGCGCACCAAGGCGGGCATGCTGGCAGCGAGATCGCGATATAATCTAATCTTATCGCAGTCATATAATCAATGACAAGGGTGTCCGGAGAGAAAATCCGGCGAGTAGATACATGGCGTCACAATTCCATCACTCGATGACAGCTACCCGCGATATCGTATATCACTCGATACCCGGCTGAAATATCATGTTGCATAAATAGACCTGACCGATGACGGAGCTGACTGTAAGGCATCCGGTAGGGCACAAGGCACCTACTCTCTTGTATATAGTTCGAGTCTTTCTCCTTCTCTCATTTCACACTTAGTATCTTAATCTACACACACGGTTCTCCCCTCATTATTTCAACATATCATAAATCCAAGAAAATGATTTCTCTGTCCAAGTTCAGGCGAGAGGGTTTTCTGGGCCGAGGGTAATTGCAAATGTTCCAGATCCCAGCTGTATCTTAACAAAGTCCATCTTCAGCTGCGCCACCCATATACCCGCACACGGCACAGAATATGGAGATAGGAGTTACCAGACTAACCTTCATTCTCATTAGACCGCATCTAAAGAATTCACGGAAGTAAGATTCTGCGCCCGTTCGTAGTTCTGGAAATGGCTATCATGCTGATTTGCATCTTTACTGGGGCTGTGCCTCTTTTGTGCGTACCCTGCTTAATCTATTATCCAAAGCAACAGAACTGCCGGCTGTGATGGAAACCGGTACGTTGCAAATATACTTGGCGGTATATATTCAGTTTTCATGTGAAAAGGTATTTCAAGACTTAACTGTGCGATTCCAGGCCAGGGATAGTCTATAGAACCAGTCAAAAGTTGAAGTCATAACAGTTCATGATTTTGACAAACTTCGCATAACTCTAGCAGCATATCCCTGCCTCCTCAGTTAAATTACTCTAAATGCGCATGCAAACCACAAAGAACCAAAAAATGAATCCAAGCCTCTGCTGCACACCCCCAAGATTCCCGGTCTCCAGTCACACCTCCTTCAAAGGATAGTGCATCTCTTTTTCTTCGTCACCGTTCCTGATTGTAGCAACGGTTCAAAGCCAAGTGCAGGTTCTCGATACAACGGTTCGGAAACCTCACTTCGAAACAACGGTTCATCACCCTCCACTACACGCGCCATATCCCACACATGCTGCCATTCACCGCGGGTATACATTACTCCTGCCCGAGCCATCGTTCGTAAAAGAGCGTGGACAGCGGAGATGACGTTGTCATTCATTTTTGCGGAGACTTCATAAAACTCACAGCCAAGCTCTCTTGCTAACTCCTGACCCTCCTCCGTTGTCACCACTCGTTGATCACCCAAATCAATCTTATTTCCAACCAAAATAATCGAGTAACTAATTGTGTTATAATATAACCGGTCACCCGCGGCAGCATTCAAAAATTTCTCTTCTGCCTTGCGCATCTCCTCTTTAAGACGAATCACTTCACTGTGATGGCGTCGAATGCTGGTGAATGAATCGCGACTGGTGACTGAGTACATGAGAATGCAGCCTCCTGAGGTTCGAATGCTCCGGTGTTGGCGATCTTCTTCGTATGGGTTATCAAGCCATTGAGGGCCGAAGAAAGAAAGTCTGTACGAAACGTTGTCAACCCGAACTTGCTTGACAAAAGGCTGTATGAATTCGCATTCGATATCGGGGCAGTGGCCCTCGAAGAACTACTTACCACATTAATAAGTTTATTTAAGAACAGGTAGGGGAACGGATACCTGGACCACGAAGCCACACCTGCCAACGGAAGGGTCCGCAGAAATAGATATTTCGCATTCTAGCAGTTCCTGATACATGGTTCTGACGATAGTTTTACGGTGGAGGGTGCAAACGTGGGCATTGTGGGTGCTCTGTCCTTAAATTGGAAAGTTATTACATGGATCATCTGAATATAGCAGCTGACCTTTACGTGAGCGTGGGGCCGCGATATTAGGCAGATTCTATTTTGGCGCATATAAGCGCTTCCCGGCTTGTTCTGTCATTGAGGAGGTATCGTTTGCCAGGACACCTTTATGGTTACTATTCAAGTTGATCGCATCATATCAACCGCGCGTTACGAAACGACGCAATTGTGAACTCAACCGTATCTAACAGTAAATAATTACCATTTGTGGTAGCCCTGGAGAAAGAGTAAGGTGATAACAAATTCAAGCTGTGAAGCAGGGGCTATGGAGGTTTACGAATGGGGATAAAGCATGAACATCTGGGATTCTGCTCTGAGCCAGGTACATTAAGATCCGGTCACCTTAATATGATATCTACGAAGCATTCTCCTTTAACTTGTTTGGACCATCGTAATGCTTTTTTCAGTAGAAAAGCCTTTTTCCGGTTGTCCACACGAATAATTGTCAATTTTTAACACCTGTCTATATGGTGGAGGCTGGAGGGGTCTTTATGATCATCATTTATAGTAATTCGAAAAATACACAGGTGTACAGCATCCACAATTCGGGCATGCTACCTACCATATAGGGCAATTATTACGCATTAACCGTATTAGGTGGTGTACCTCGTGAGTGAGTTAATAAGGTGATTTTACAGCCTCAAATCTTTTCCAAGATCAAACTGAAGTCTGTAGAATTGCTTTAAAGTGCTTCTAAAAGCATCCCATACTGGCTCATATATTTTGAACATGAGGTTGTGCTCCAACAAGTTTTATTGCACATTCTTGTTTTAGTAGACACCTTTAGCCCTCCCAAACAGACAATGTTGAATGAAAAAACCACATACAAAACCAGTCCGAGCATGTTGGTTAGGCCTCAATCTCATTCGAGAGAGGTTGAGGCAACGTGCACGGACGGATTTTGTACTCTACGTGGTTTTTTTCATACGACATTGCCTGTTTGGGAGAGCGAAAGGTGTCTACGTGCCCAGGTTTCTATCCGAGCTCGCAGCCTCGCTCACCAAGACGCAAGATTTATTTTCGCAGTCTGGGCACGAAACAAGTCGCGGACTGCATTTTTTTTGGCTCTGCGGCTATACTTGTTTGGGAGACATAATGGTCTAAACAGGCTTAGTGTACCGCAAATATAGTTAGTCTTCATTTATCAACCCTACGATGAGAGCGTTGATGAGCGAAAATCTGAGGGAGGATGGAAGTCTCATTACATTAAGATCTGTAAACCAGCCACCATCTGTGTCAACTCCCTAAGTAAGACGCCGCAATATGAAATCCAACGTATAATCACCTGACCTGCCCGCGGTCATTCAATCAAGAACCGTAAATTATCAAACAGCACAGTAATAACGAAGAAAGATTAATAAACCCACAAATTCCACCCAGATTCATTGAGAATTGGGATTCCCAACCCATTATCCTTTAATATTCACCGTTGTAAGACAATTGAATTTGCAGTTACTAGGAAACGATGCAGAACCACCCACGATAAACTAACACCCCCGGTACCCGATTACCACGGCTGAAATGCGAAAGGCCAATCGGAGCCACTTTTTTGGGGAGGAGGAGTCGCCACTGGTTTAGGCGACGGTTTGTTATTAGGGTTCGCAGTTCGCACTGGAGGATTGGGTGTAGATGCCGGTTGCGTTTCCTTTGGAGCTCCTTTCGTAATTTTAATTTCCCACACGGTGCACCCGCTTTCTTCACTGTCAGCTTCATGATACCCGCAATAGAGGAATAAGGGGGATAACCCACATTGTGGCTGCTCCACCGCTGTACCCGTCTCCTTGGCATGTGTCCACTGCAGCTTGCATCCCCGTACGGCACACGTCAATGTTACTTTTGAATTGTATTTTGTCGCAGCCGGGGCTATTATCCCATTTGACGGAAGCAGTTATAAAACTAGTCGGGGGGCTTCTGTGACGAATGCGAAGACCCGATACTCCCGTTCCCGACGTAGTTTCATAGTAGTTTTCCCCTTTTCGGCTCGAGAGCATGTTCCCATCGTGGCCTTTGCAAAATGAATCGATCATAGCCACGGCTGAGCTCTTCGGAACGGTAAGAGTGTTTTTAGTGCAACGGAGAGATGACGCTTCACAACCCTGAGCGCCAGCACGCCTCGCCAATCGGCTCGCCGCCGGAACTGGGCACTCTTTGCTATTTTTCATTTTGTCCGCCGGGGCTCCGTTATATATGATTTTTGGTCCTCCTTTAAGCCGCGGATATGCCAGCTCTTGTAAGAGCCTCATCATCTCTCGCTGACGCTCGATACCCTTGGGGCGTTCAGGCAGTGGGCCTAAAACTTTGTCCTTGAGTTTTTGCAACCCCTTGGGGGGAGAATGTTCGGCAAATGGATTGGGTTTTCGTTTGTCCCCTGGGTAATTTGGTAGAGCAAGATAATACGCAACCAATCCCGAAGTAATTGCACATGCTACGTAACTATATCAGCATCGATCAATTGTGGAGGGGTATTCCGATGGAGATGCAAACTTACCTTCCGAAGTACCGTCTCCATTTTTGAAGTTCGGCACGTCCTCGCCCGGTTGACTGCGCCAACCGTAGGCACACAACACCGGTCCACCAGGGGCATACACAGTTATCATGTCGCCCTGATCGGAATTACCCGCGATTATGCCTGTATGGTCCGAAGCGCCAACAACAATGACGGGTACGTCATGGCTAGATAGCAGTGTGGGCCATTTGGCCTGTCTCTCAGCTTGATCTCCCCCATTTCCAGCAGAGGTGAGCACGATAGCCCCCAAATCCATTACTTTCACCAGAAGCTCCTCGATCCAAGCCCTCAGATTGCCATAGTCTGCATCATTCTCAAGATGTTTAGTGAAAATTCCTTGTGATTGGTTGATTACTGCGTTGGCAAACCCCTCTTCCCCCTCTCTGCCTTTGATATGGGACCAAATCACTTCCAATGCCTGGATGTAATCAGACAATCTTTGACGGTAATATGGATGCCAATCGCTAGTTTGCCCATCAGGCTTCTTAGGGACTCGCTGAAACTTATACTTCACGACTACCGCTTGCGCATTTCTGGCAATTCCGTCCCTCTTTCCTACTGCTAGATCGAGCATGCAGGTGCCATGGTTGTGGTAATCGTAATAGTCAGTTGCAGGGTGGTTTACGCTTTGCCCAGGTATATCATCGACAAATATCCATTCGGGCGTGTGTTCTAGTCGTCTAATTTCCGCATTCTGGAGATTGAGTCCGGTATCCTGAATATATACCCAAACTCCATTACCGGCCGACTCATGATAAAGATAGTCTTTCCACGTGTTGAACTTGACCTTGGGTGGACGTGATATCTCTCTAAGGGACCACTCTTCGTTGGGAGGAGGCGGAACACCTACCCAATCACTTGCAGGAAATGATTGGTGCACCCAACTAGTTTCCCTTTTGGTTATTCCATGGATTGCAGTGTTTTCGGGACTGTCTCGTCGTTGAACTGGTATCTTTCCCTTCACGGGCGGCTGATCACCACCGTCGCCCATGTCGACCGGAACCTGCGCATCAGATACGATAGACTCAATTATTGGTTCCAATTTCAGTTGTGCCTTTTGTTTTATATTCATTATGGCCTTCCAGAAAATTATTCCCCGCTGTTCTGTTGTTACAGCCTCCACGTTGTCTACTCCCAGAAGTCCAATAAGCCTGAGCCCCAGTGCTTCCTTGGCGGCCTTGCTTGCACTGTATTTAGGCTTAATGAGGAGTGGCGTTGTACACGACAAATCGCGACGACGTCGACCAAGGCCCGGTAAAGAGGCATAATAGGATGTAAGACAGTTGGATGGCTTGGGCTTATTTGGATTGCTCTTCGGCGGCAGCGTCGGAAGTGTGGGATTGGGCTTCTTCGTCGGTATCGGGACTGGGGTCGTTTTCAGCCCTTTTGTTGGAAGAAGAGTAGGGTTACGAGATTTCCCAGGTGGAATCGGTGTAGGTTTTGTCGTAGGGACTGGTTTCGGCCTAGGTGTCGTAGGATCAGGCTTTGGGTCGGGTTTTGGGTTTTTTGGGTGGTCTTTAGGAAATGGGTCGATTGGGGGGATAGGGGGTACCGGTGGTACCGGTGGGCATATCAGAGGAAAGGTGCATTTGTGGTTGTCGTTGTGGTGATTATCCTTGTGGTTGTCATCCTTGTGGTGTTCATCTTGGTGGTTCTTATCTTCTTTATGATCCTGCTTTTCTTCGGTTTTGCGTGTTGTAGCTGTTTCTTTCGGAGATGGAGTCGTTTCGTGCAAATGCTTGGTAGGAACGATGGTTCCATCCGTCCTTGTTATCCGGAGGCCTGGGGGTTTTGTAGTAGGTGTGGTGTGTTGATGAGTTGGCAAAAGCAAGAAAGGCGGAAGATGCGAGGATTGATGAGCGGTTAAAGACTGCGAGTGCACATCAGGCGGTATATGTGAGATAGGATGGTTCGTTGACGATGGCTCCTCAGTTACCTGCGGAAGATGCGAGGTTGTGTGGGCGGTTAAAGACAGCGGAGGCTGCTCGGTTGGCTTCGGCAAACGTGAGGGTTTGGGAACGGTTGGCAATAGCCGGGGCTCAGTTGTGTGAGGAAGACGTGAGGGTTTGGGAATCGTTGGTAACAGACGGGGCTCAGTTGGGTGAGGACCACCGGAATGGCTGGGAGATGTTGTCGGTAGCGGAAGTGGCAAAACATGTTTCTTTGAATCGTCCGAGATTACGACTGGAACAGAGACCACCGTCGTCAGCGTCTGGAATGAGAAACTTGTGGTGTCCCGTATCCCCAGCAGAGGAGGTTGATCCGGTGCTGGCTGAAGTCTGGCACCAAGACCTCTTTTGTGAAAAAAGCCGGGAGTGGCGACAGCTCTGCCGACTAAGTCCAAGAGGAGAAACCCCACGGCTAGGCGGAAAAGCATGATGCTTGGTACAATGGATAATCGATAGTTTTCCAGTTGACCTTCAACGTACTCAGATATTTGGTGTAATCGAAATAAAGGGAGATTGGTTCAAAGTGCTGTCGATAAAGTTAAGGGAATTCGGATATCTTTATACATCTGGATATTCGCCGTACAAGATATTATGACATTATTTTCATGCTTCGTTTCTGCCTTACTTCGAGGTTCAACACCGGTGTCCACATCGTGTAGGATGAAATTGCTACCGATATAGCATGCAACATGATATTCCAGGACAGAATCTGTACCGCATAGGTACGTCTATGCCAACATAGTGAGCATAGGGTAGAGAGAAGTCATCCCAAAGTGGATATGTGTAATATTCTGTCCGGTGTGGTGTATGGCAGAGCGCTCCTCCGAGTATGGCCACAGAACAACCCCTGACCCTGAATTCAACGTCCTACGCAGAAACTGGCCCCCGGAGGCAGTTCACGGCGAGGCGCAAGATCCGGACGATGGAGTCTCGTACGGTCAACGGAATCCCCGAAGTCTATAATGGTTCGATAGTCATATAAATTGTTCGTGGACGGTAATGAACTCCTAAGTCGAATCTTGGAAGCTTTGAAATGCAAAACACAAATTTGTATCATACCAAGACCCGGCGGTGATTGCTCAGGCTACGTAGCTACCACGAGGAACACTTACCAAAGACGTACTACTTACTGGTCTGCGGCCGCGGCTGCGGCTGCGGAGGTTAGTGTTCTCATATTTCTCCGATCGAGAGCGATACAGGTAGGCTGCATAGCCGCGTCTTGCTAGGACTAGTACTACCTACAGTCAGCCTCGGTGAGCAACGGCGGTGGATCGGCTAGTCAGTTGACTACATTAGCCGCCGAAAATGCAAGACTTTCCTTGTACCTACTTGGGGCTTATACCGCGGCATTGACGGTGCATCATTTTCCCGGATTTTCGATACTGCAATTGGAGGCGGAGACGGATATTTTGGGCGTGTTTCAGGACATGCGGCAAAGACTTAGGCGGGCGAGGCCAGAAAAAAACCTCCAAGTCAATATATATTGCGGTAAGTTTTGAGAGAATATATAGCACAAGCCACCCAGGCGATTGAATATTCTAAGGTTAGATTATTTGGCGGCTATGATGAGTAACATCCGGTGAACTTTGTCTGCCGCTGTATTCCGTACACATTCACCGCCAAGATATTGTGATTAATACCATGGAACCTGCATTTCAACGGCCTACTCTCAATGTCCTTAACGCTTGAACATTGTTATAACTGCTGTGTTGGGGGATATGGGTCGGTGATTATGGTCACAAAAGATCACTCGATTACTGTATGATACTAACTGTTACATATATGCATCAGGATCATGTGTATGAGATCTTGTATGAAGACCATGGCTTGTATGGGAATCTGAGACGTGTACAAGGATATGCATTAGTGCATAATCACGAGAGTTCTAGACTGTATGTCAGGCTGTATATAGACCATAGATTCCCACATAGATATCACAATCAAGCATCTATTCATCTATCAAAGTAATAGGTTATGAGTCTGGCGGTCGCAATCATCTAAATACTATTCTAATTCCTGCCTAAAATACTCTATACTCCTTTTGATTACTCTCCACACTAAAACCATGTTATCCAACTCTATTTATACCACTGAAACCTTGTTACCCCAGCGACGACACTAAAACATCAAAACAAACAACCTAATTCGAACTCACCACCACGAAGAGATCTCACGATGTCTACTCCAACCTCCAACCTTCCGAACTACAATAAGATCCAATGAGGTAACGTCCCTCTGTTTACTCACCTTAACTATGATTCGTGGGGAGAGACCATGATCCTTGTTCTCGAAGCAATGGGAGCATACAATATCATCACTAGAGAAGAACCTGAACCCCCGGCACTCGATATCGACTACACCAATTGGAAGGCCCGAGAGGTTCAGGCCGTCACCTTCATACTACTCTCCTACTTACTGGATGTTAGAATCAACCTCAAGGGCATGCAAAGACCACAAACAATGTGGCACACTCTCCAAGAGCATCCTGATAATACAACAACACTCATTGGTTGAACTGCACTTCTCTGCAAATTCCCCGCAACTCGACCTCAAAAGGATCAACAACTCCATGATTATTTCAATAAGCTTCGAAATTTCCGCAATCAGCTAGCCAGATCGATCGAAGTCATTTCCGATGATGAACGAGTAGTGATGGGCAAACCACCACTCTGCCAGAACAGTATGCCGTGACAGTAAAGATTTTACAGTGTCAAACTCCTATTCCAACAGTCGATGAAGTCATGGACGCTTTAAATGTTACACCTTACAAAGCTGTACATCACCAAAGGCCATCGGAGTGGGGTCACCTACGATCACTCGATGATAGCCGCATCGGGATAGTACAAGCGTCATCCCTGGACATCATCGAAACTACACAAGATATTACTCGCACCCAACGAAATCAGGTAAGCTGTTATACAGGTAACCATACCACTGATAAGGAGTTAAAGGTAGTTATCGGGACGATGCCCTGCAAGCTCATACCATCGATAGTGCGAAGGCAGCTGAGAGGCTGTAGATACAAAAGCACCTGCGTTTGCAGCGCAGCAAACGAAATCTCTATGTCCCTCAAGATCGAAAGGATACCATTCGCCTAGAAGCAATGAGATCGAAAGGATTCAATAGGTCCGGACCACATAAGTCCGAAGGACTGATGTCAGTAGGGGTTCTATTGGTCTGAGATAGAGATCTGAGCGGAAAGAAGCGGAAGGTCCAAAAGAGTGCTGGAGGACAGGAAGGGTATTGAAGCAAAGGGAAGGTCAGATAGAGAAGCTCATGAGAAAAGCGTAGATAGAAGTAATTGTTAGAGCGAAAGGATAGAGGTATAAAGACCTCTAGAATATTCGAGGGTAGAAGGGCAAGCTTCTTGACGAGGAGAACAAGCCTTAACAATATACGCATTGGAAAGCCAAACATCTTTGTCTTGAATCTTTATCTTTAGTGACTTTCACATCCTGAGTGAATCTTCATAACTTCCATCGCAAGCAACTTCTGAAAGCAGTAAGGAAACTACTTGTACTGGTAGACCTGGAGTGACGCTCCCGGTGTTATATTAAAAGAGGACGAATATTTGGAAAAAAACCAAGTCACGCTCTGGACGTCGGAACGTTTAGCACGCATCAGACGCTTCAGACGAAAACTTTTGAGCCTCGTCGTAGTGTCACACTGCATGTGTGTATACACAACCCCTGGCGTTGCGCTTGCACCTCCTGACACAGCATTCCTTACTTTCGCAGCTATACAGTGCACATCTTTTCTACTGTTGCAGCCATGTAGTGTACTCACCTTTTGATCCAGAGTGCAATGTACACCGTAACATAACGCAATGTTCACTGCATGTGACATTTATACGATGCACTAAATTGCCTTCACATCTCGGGCGACGGATACAGTGCATTGACGTTACTGTTGATGATGTTTGATATTAAGCTCTAATATATATAGTTTTCCGTTCCAAATGCCATGCTACACGTCGCAGCCAGCATGAAGTACATCCTCTAAACTACTTTCTCCTCGTTCCAAACGCCATGCTACATGTTGCAGCCAGCATGAAGTACATCCTCTAAACTACTCTCTCCCGTTCCAAACGCCATGCTACACGTCGCAGCCAGCATGAAGTACATCCTCTAAACTACTCTCTCCTCGTTCCAAACGCCATGCTACACGTCGCAGCCAGCATGAAGTACATCCTCTAAACTACTCTCTCCTCGTTCCAAATGCCATGCTACACGTCACAGCCAGCTTGAAGCACATCCTCTAAACTACTCTCTCCTTCGCAGTTATCCACCGACTCCGACTCTACGACCTCATCCTCATCCTCATCCTCATCCTCCTCATTCTCGATATTATCATCATCCTCATCCTCCTCATTCTCGACCGTATCATCATCCAGCTGGAGACCACGATATTGCTGAGCACGACTCCTGGCACTGTGAATGTCATCATACTCATTGTCGCTATCATGGTCGCCATCATCAATCCCATGCTCAGCATCGAAAGATAAATCTTTAGCAGTGGGGATGCAAATCGCAGAAATTTCCGGAGTCTCAATGTCCGGCTCCATCATCAAGGCTTCCATCGCAGCCTTGTTTAATACCACTCGACGAGGCTTGGTAACGGGTGGCATGTTATTGGCTCCTTTCTCATGTAGAATGAGGTTGTTGAGAGCCGCCCATATGGACTTGATTACCTTCTGTCTCAATGGAGATGGGAGATCGTTCCAAATATTCATGAGATCAGTGTAAGTCTCTGCGAATTGTTAGAGCAATTGCATACATTGTGAAGGCTATACTTACCGCCGTCATTATCTCGATTGAAGTAGTACTGCCACTCAGGCCTGTTGCGCCAGATTTCAAGTTCGAGGTCATCGATTGCAACCTTCGTTGGAGCTAAACCTCCATTTCTTTGCCACTCTGTCAGTGCGTGATGCAATGCCGTACATGTTAACACAATCAGTGCCGGGGGTGTCTGTTCCCGAATCCATTCATGGAAGCCCTCTGAATGCCTGTCGCATTTGCGAATTCGTTGGGAGAAATGTATATATAGAAATCGTGGAATCTCCTCGGCAAGAAAATAGCTAGCTCGTTCCTGGTAGTGTTAGCGACGCCACAAGTTGCAGACAGAACTCACATCAGGTTGAACTCATATCAGGTTTGTTCGTACGATCGCATTGGCATACAGTAAATGTAAAATCTGAAAGAATTCGGTCAATGTGTACGTGGTGCTCATCATCTTCGAAACGGTGCAAGTTGTATAGTCTCCCTACACACTCACGGGCCTTCTTGATCATGTGCTATCTGACTGCATTGCAACAGTTTTTGATCTGACATACAGCTAGTTAGTCAGTGCGAATGCAATTCTGGGAGATACCTAACTATCTTGAGACACTCCGTCTGACGTTCCTGGAAGCTAATATTGACTCCTTCCTGCCTTCATGGCTTCGGTCAGGAATGCTCTACAGACTTTGTGTTGGATATGTTAGTCGGTATCTACCACTCTCGGAATTGTATAAGCTACCAGCAGAAACTCAGCTTCAGTTGGAAATGGTGTCTCGCTCAGCAGTTGCTTCTCCATCATGCGACGTATTGTCTCCAGTACAGCAGTAACTCGAAGGTCACCTGGTACAAGGAGACTTCGACTGCCATATCGTTTACTGCTGACCAATGACGGTGTCCTCGGCGGAGACATTGGGATGAGTTGTGAAGCCGATGATGATGGGTGTGGACTCCGGAGGTAACTAAGGTTCGTCGCTGAACCAATACCGACGTTGGAAATGACACTGGGTGCTGGCGACATCGAGATGGAGGCTTGATTCGGCTGGGGCAGAGACGGTTTCATGGCTGGATTTGGTGCGGATACAATGGGTGTAGATGCTGAGGAGAGCTGGGTGGTCAAACCTTCGATATGTGAGGCTGTAGCCTTCGTCCGCTTTTGCTTCTGCTTGTCAGCCTGCAAAGTGAGTTTCCTCTTATGACCGTTTGCTGTACATGGCATTGGGGAGACAACTGCAGGAGTGGCCGGTGCTGCTTTTGGAATTGAGCATGCGGCCTTGTGCAGGGGCTTGGTTGTTCGGGTCATTTTCAGAAGGCAGGAATATCAGAAAGGGTGGAATGTCAGAAAGGGAGGAATGTCAGAAAGGCAGAAATAGAGTGCAGTTGCGATGTAGACGAAGGGCAATGCAGTGTGGAAAAGGACTGACACGTCGCTGAGCATTGCACCTGAAAAGTTTTCACATAAAGGGGCAGATTCACACGATTTCATATTAGCTTGTCACGAAACAGTCGCGTACGATTAGTCAATCAAATACCATTAATGCCAAGAACACTCAAGAACACCCAAACGAGACTAAAAACAACTCTGTAAAATGCAAAAATGACTCCACCCGACCCAAAGAGGAAATGCAAAGATCCAATCTAATCCAACCCCCAAATGCGAACCTAATATGTGTGTCAGTATGCTAGTCATTTGCAGCACTGTTGGACGTACCGAAAACCATTACTCAAATTGCTGACCTATCCATGGTGGAATCAAACACGACGCCTCGAGCTGTGTGAAGCTCATAACAGCATTGACATCTTGGTGCGTACCAATTGCCACTGACTCCGACGACTCTTCAACACCCACCGATACCGACGAAACGTCACACATTGTCTCCTGCTCCACCAAAACCTGTGCCATTTGTGACCTCGCCTCCCGCTGTTCCTGTAACTCCACCACCGCTCGCGACGTCGCCTCAACAATTTGTGCTGTCTCCGCCATTCGTGCAACTCTGGCACTCATTGACTCCTCCAGCACAGACGTTGACACATCTTGGAGAGAGGTACACTCGACGTGGTGAGTAGCAGTCACCTCCGGTTGTGTCATTGCCGAGTTGTTTATTGCCGAGTTGTTTATTGCCGAGTTG
>MU122094.1:119665-162276 GCA_014904905.1 Wilcoxina mikolae CBS 423.85
TTATTGCCGAGTTGTTTATTGCCGAGTTGTTTATTGCCGAGTTGTTTATTGCCGTGTCATTTATTGCAACCAATCTGGGAGCAGGTATCAGGCTCTCGGCCTGTTCGAAGGACCCAGGTGTTACCGGGAGAGACGATCGTGGTGGTGGTGGTGGAGTAGCTCTTGCAATCCTTGGAGGCGCAACAAGAATTGCCTTTAGAACAGCCACAACGATGAGAGGGTTGTAAGCTGTAATGGAAAAGAAGGTCACCACAGAGTCGTTGCCATTGAGTTCAGTCGCATTCTACAGATACAAAGAGGTTTCACCGGGCATGACTAGACACCCAAGGATGCAGCTGACATCTCTAGCAGGACATAGGCGACCCACAGCACGGTGTACAGCCTTTGCAGTGAGCTTCTCGAATCGTGTGAGATGCCATCTGTTTGCGGTGTGGTGAACGAATATGTAGTCCCAACGGTTGTAGCTTTCGGGGCCGTAGCTTTCAAGGTCGACGATGCAAACCCTGAAGGGGTATGTGGGCGCTGGGCTCATAGGGAGAGCACTGGTGGAGATGTCTTCAAGTTTCCGTTTCTTCTGGAGGGCAGAAGCAATGATTGTCAGTGGCGTTACACGTTTGATGGAGGGTGGCTGCAGCTTCGGTGTCCCGAGATACCAGGTGCCTTTCTTGGCATCGCCTTTGCGATGTTTGGAGTTGTCGCGGTCGTCGCAGTCGTCAGAGTCGTAAGAGTCGGGGTCGGTAGGTAAAGGTGGGTTTTCTTTGTGATATCGGTTCATCTGCACCCGAGATTTATCGAAACAGTCTCGGAGAAACGCCCGGAACCCACCCCACCATTCCATGTATCGTGATTGTGTCGATGCCCAATGCTTCCACATCTCCTGAAACTGTACAAAGTGCCTTGTAGTGACTGGGTCCAAAAAAAGGATATCATACATCAAGTCAATCGCGCCATCATCCTTGACACCATGGATGGCATACATCCGAATAAGGCTCCGAATGTGCTTGGCCATGAACTGCTTCGCGAAACCATCGAGGTGGAGAGTGTCCTTAATTGCATCAGTTATGGAGGGGGTGGATGGGATCTTTTTGAGTAGCATGGCAATATTCTGAGCTGTAAATGAGGTGTATGAGGGGTCGATCAGGTTTAGGGTTAATGTGTCTGAAAACGACGATGAGAGTGGTAAATAGGTAAAGATGGAGTAGATAGAGATGATGGGGAAGAATTGAAATTGAGAGAGCGTACGGGAGTATATATACAGTGCAGAATGGGCAATCAAGGTGCTTGGAATTGTGGAGCGGCTCGCAGAAGTGTTGAAACCGTTGGTGATATCAAACATCATACTTGAAAAGGAGCTTTCCTGGGTGTGAGCCATTTTCGGAACTTCCCTTCCGGCCTGAAAGATGCACCTCATGTTTTATACGCCTCTGAGAGATGTTTGAACCACTTCTTGAGCGTGAGACATACTCGTCATGCGAATCCTAGGTCAAAGCGTCGAAGTCTATCAGTTTGGGTTCCTATCATACGGCAGTGACATCAAGTTCCAACATAATGATGCAGTGTGGTGTCACAAACAGTCAGAACCTGCCATATGAAGTTCGAGAACTGTCACCGGCATCACTGGCAGTGTATAGGCCTCTTCAGGCACCACCAATAGACACTGTGCGGTGGTATCATGAACTTTGAACTCGTGTCTTGGCACACAAAACGAGTGATATCACATGTTTTCATCCGCGTTTCGTATCATCCACCCGGCCAAACTTCAAAAAAGCAAGCAAACAAGCAAGTCCATAGACTTGCTTGTATTTGCCTAGCCATTAGGGTCACATTAGGCTCTTGGCGTGGCTACATCGTGACAAACTCTGTCTGCAGGATATTCCAGGGTCTTGGCATTTTATATACGGCTCTGTGAGTTTTGTATGCCATGCGGCTCAATTACATTACTCCTGCTTGGCAACACTCATAACATTCTGCCAACTGCATATACAGCCCTCAGCATTGTCTACACGATGCGCACCATGCCTCCCATACGAACACCGAATCGTTTCTGCCCTGTTTGCTTGAAACCTTACAAGTCTGACCTGTGGCTTTACAAACACATGGACAGCGACCATCCTCGATATCGCGCCCAACTTCTTAAGGCGAAGACAGACTCCACTGAGCCCCCTGAACGCGTTCGAAAAAACTCTCAGCATTGCGTCGACGATTCGCCCAGTGGTTTTCATGCCAACCATGACCACGTTGACGATCCTGACGCGTTTCCTCCATTGCACACGTCACCTTCTCCAGAACCATCTGAGTCCGAATTTGACTCAAATACAAAAAGCTTCTCATGTCCCAATGCTGGAGCCCCCGTCGCATACGTTCCGAACGACGATGAGTACAATTCTGAGCACAATTCTGAGCAGTGTTTACACAACCCCTTCAATCCGTTCGACAGTGAGGAGGAGTACAATTTCGCAGAGCTGGTCACATCGAAAGGTCTTCCTGCCAATGTCATCGATGACTTCCTGAAGGGCAACTGCGGCCTTAAAGAGTCCTTGCGTGATTCTCTGAAATCGAATTACAACCTCTGCCAGAAAATCGATGCGTTGGAGGACGGACTTGGCCATGACTCCTGGAAGAAAGCTACGTTGAAGATGGCATGGAATGAGCAGCATCCGGATGCAATTGAGTTTTGGCACCGTGATTTTATAGAGTGTTCAAAATGGCTACTCTGGCAGCCAGCATACGAGGAACATCTTACATACACACCGATATGTTGCTTCAATGATGCTGGGCACCGTGTTTACAACGAGATGCATACTGGAGACTGGTGGTGGGACAAGCAGGTAAACTTCCTTCTTAGTATACCCTTTACAAACCCTTTACAATGCACACAATTGTTTAGACAACACTACCCGTCGGTGATATGCTGGTGCCAATGATATTCATGTCTGATGGCACCCACCTCACGAACTTCTCTGGCGACAAGAAGGTATGGCCGATATATATAACGATCGGCAACCTATCCGCAGCCACACGGATGAAGCACAAAATGCACAGCGTGTTGTTTGTTGCGATTTTGCCCATTCCAGTCAAGATGCGCAATGTCCCCCTCAAAAGAAGAAATACTCAGCGGGAGCATAACCGAATGGTGACTCAGAACGTGCTGCAGCATGTGTTGCAACCCCTACTCAATTCCGACTCGCTCAATTCCGACTCGGAGACCTGCACCTTCTATGCCCGCTGTGCCGATGGCAACGTCAGGCATTGTTATTCGATACTGGCTGCATGGATGGCCGATTACCCCGAACACCGTGACCTTCACAACATCAAGAATGGTGTATGCTACTGGTGCGAATGCCCATTGCAGGAAATAGGTAATCTACCCCGCCGCCGACATGAGCGACACAACCTCCGAGATCATAATATCTATCGTATACTGTCAGATTCAAATACACCCTCGAGCATCTCCGATCTCAAACGCCACGATATCAATCCATGTTTGAACATCTCATGGTATCTCGATTGCGTTACAAGCGATCTTCCCAACCCTGATCTACTCCACACGATGCAAATTGGGATGTTGAAGCACCTCCTGATATTGCTTCACGAATTTCTCAAGCAGCATAAGCCGCTTGACAAGTTCAATGATATTTGGCTCTCGGTGCCTGCATACCTTGATATGGCGAAGCCCAGATGTGCATATGAGGAGGTTTCACGTTGGAACGGAGAACAAATCAAGACGATGACACGATTCCTTGTGGGTGCCGTACGCAATGCTCTGCGGGACCCAGGCCCCTCTCAGCGCAGTGTTTTTGATCGTGCAGTTGAGTGCTCTCGCTCTCTTATTGAGTTCTATTTCTATTGCCAGTATGACTCTCACGATGACGAAACACTAGACCTCATGGACAATGCTCTACGTCGCTTTCACGATTCGAAGGATGTGTTTCAACAATTCAGGGCTGGGAAACGACTTGCAGCAGAGGCCAAACAGAGATGTACGGAATTGTATGCCGAGCGGGATGCCGAGTTGGAGGAAAACAAGTCGAAAACGGCGGCCTTTCGACAGCGCATTCGCGACACCTGGAAAGGTATTATCGATGCAGAAATAGCCGAACACATTGAAGAGGGTAGCGATTTCAACTTTCCCAAGATACATCACATGCAGCACTTCCGAGAGCAGATACAACAGTACGGTTCGCTTAAACAGTGGTCGACGGAGATCGGAGAAAGTTCTCACCGGAAGCAGATTAAGGACGGGTTTAATGCCTCCAACAAGACGGGTGATTACTATATTCAGATAATCAACTACTACCATCGGAGTGATGCATTCGCTGTCAGAAAGGCCAATCGCGATGCATGGAACCGTAAACGAGCTGCTTCCCAGATGATGGAAGTGACGGCGGAAGTGACTGCGGAAGTGACGGCGGAAGTGACGGTGGAAGCAACCACTACCAGTAGACGTCGTTTATTGAGGTTCATATCTCCGCAGCAGCACAAAGGAAAAGAGAAAGTCAAGGACTTTCAAGGCCTCTTGAAAACAATCAGTGACGATGTCCTCCGAAATGGTCTATACGATGCCACCCGTCGTTTCTTACACGCCAAGCAGGTAAATATCGATTCGGATGATCTCTTAAGCAGTGCTGCTGCAATCTATCATGGATTGGAGGTAGAATCACGCAACATTCATGACGAGCGCATCATTCAGAAGCTCAGATGTACTAGAGATAAACGATGGTATTCTAGGGCTGCCCGCCATGACTAGGTATGGGTTCAAACTTCGCAACGTAAGGAGGGGCAGGAGCTGTCTCACAATGCACTGCAGGGACGTGAATCGTACCGTATGCTTCGTCTATTCAAGCTGCGAGTCGTCCATCCGCGTGGCACGAATACCTTTTGGCTAGCATACGTTGAAGTGACGAAGCCTGCCAACGGTGGAATGCCGGAAAGTGTATCGCAGCTAGTCAGGGTAGTGAAACCATCTTCCGGAGGTGCATATGCAGTTATTAGTGCAGGAAATATTGTGGGTGCGGCTCACTTAATTCCAGAGGAGCCCATTTCGTCGAAGTCGGAGAATAAAGGATAGATAGTCAATAGTCATATAGACCTAGCGACTTGGAACGATGTTTATTATATGCTGGAGGACGAGTTGAATACAGCAGTGAAGAGGGTATAAACGGTGTTTAGAACTGTAATGTGTTAGAACTGTAAATAGCCACTATGAGGTGCATAGCATTGTCATTACAATGCCCAGAGCAGTGTTGCCACCGAGCACCAAGCAGCGATAGGCAGACCTTCAAGTTGCTTGCGTCCAGCCAAGACATGGATGCAAGCAAGATTATGGTATAATATACTGTGCATAGCATCGTCATTACAATGTCCAGAGCAGTGTTGCCACCGAGCACCAAGCACCATGCAATTCACCGGCCAGATGAAGAACACGGTATGATAAGCGTCCCAAGGTGCTGTGCAGAGTGACATGCGACCGTGTGAATACCTAGCGCCAAGAGTTGTTTTTGCAGTGCCTCACATCGTATCATCACGGACTTACATGTTACCCTGCCAACCGACGTTCCGGGCGCTCCTGGCGTACCACCGACGTCTGGACGTATCTAATACGTCCGGGCGCAGGGATTTTTTCCCGATGAAGGAACTACGGCCATCACCAATGAAATCGGAGATGTCACTATCAGAACAGCACTTTCCACACAACGAGGTTGCTACCGGGGCCGTGGCCATGGCCGTGGTCGTGGTCATGGCAATTGGCAAGGCTATGGAAATCAAGGAGGAGAAACCGAGGATAAGGACGGTAATGAATACTCCTGCACACACTGTAAAATGAATGACCATAGCACCGAGAATTGTGGCATCCTTAAGCGACACAGCACCTACAGCGGCAGCGGCGGCTTCAAGGAGGAAAACAACAAGTCATGCTTCTACTGCAGAAAACAAGGCCATGTTAGAGCCGAATGCTACATATGCCAGAGAGGGCACGACGTCCAAAATAGGGTCACGAAACGAAACAACAACAGTGATAAAATGGCTGAAGCAAATGCAGCACTGGTCCAGCACGGCATTTCCGCCGGAGAAGACTTTTTCTGACTATCCAATGACTCTGAACAAGCTACCATCGGTAACACCGCATACACCGTTCTTTCCACCGCCAACACTCTATCTACATCCACTTCTATGACCTGGGTCATAGGTTCAGGTACTTTTCATCATATGTATAACGATCACAACTCATTCATTTCATATAAAAGACTAGTATCACCAATCTCAATTAAACTCAGAGATGAAACAACGGTAACTGCTACCCACCATGGCCTCATTGACATATCACAGAAATCGACGACTACTCTACACTCAAAAGCTCTCTATTCACCTACTTTTCGTCTATCTTTGCTCTCAATCAACCAACTCGACTGCTCCAACTACATCACTACTTTTCAACATGGTGTCTGCACCATATCATTACACTCAATCACACTTACTGCCAATAGAATCAGAGATTTCTACTTTCTTCAATCCCACGCCGATGCTCTCAACTCCGAAACTGGCGGAAGCCAGCCCACAAGAGGACCTACTCCCGTACTTCCAATTACAACCACCGAACCAGAACAATCCTTGATTACATCCCACCTGTGGTATCGTCGATTGGCCCATCTACACTCCACTGCTATGAAAAGCCTCATTGACAGCTCCGAAATCTTGAACTCCCAAACATGCGACATCTGCACCCAGGCGAAACACAAACAAAAGTTCATTTGAACCAAAGTCCCTCGAATAACCAAGCCTTTCGAACTAGTACACTCCGACACCTGTGGCCCATTCGGCCCTCCGACAAAAGCAGGCCACCTCCACTATATTCTCTTCATCAATGACAACAGTGCTGGACAACCATCTACCTACTCCCAGATAAGAAACAAGAAATCTGCATCGCCGCATATCAGCATGTCCAAGTCAAAGTCGACGTATATAACAAAGGTTGCAAAATCAAACGATTCCAATACGACAACGGCCGAGGAGAATTCGACAATAAACTCTTCCGAATGCTACTAGCCTTACGTGGCACTGCACTTGAGTTCTGCCCTCCATACGCTCACCATAAAAACGGTGTTGCAGAGAGAATGGTCCGAACGATCACAGAAAAGGCTAGAGCAATAATGCTTGATTCTCAAGCACCACTCGACTTCTGGGGGGAAGCAGTGAATATGGCCGTACATCTACACCAGCGAATGCCAAACGAAGACCTAACTAAGAAAGACGATCGAGACGGCTATAAGGCTTCATATGAGACACTGTATGAAATGCTTAACAGCTACGGAAAGCCGGAATACGATAAACCAGCCGATGATCCCACACGAAAGCCAATAAACTATAAAGCTCCACTTCAACATCTTCATCGATTTGGATGCCATGTCAGTCGATTAATACCAGAGTTCCAGCATATCGACAAGAAGCTCAGCCCACGATCTAAACCCGACTGCATGATAGTCGGTTATGTACACGATAGTACCATGACTTCTAGGATCTGGGATCCAGAATTTAAGACGATAAGGACTCAATCAGATGTCATCTTCGACGAAGAGAGAAATGCATACATATCATACCCACAATCACTAAAAAGAAAACATGGGACACATGCAGAGACTACCGAAATCAATATATGTGATCTACCACAAAAAGAAGTACATACGGAGATAAATGGCAAACATCCTGGTGGAACGGATGAGGAGATGATTCACAGCTGCACTCGAGAAAGTAGAGCGAGTGATAGCATCTCTCACGGCCGTATCAGAAGTGGATAAGTCGCCCTCAATATGGCTGGAGCTGATGCGGGTCTCCCATTACACGCAACTGAGCAAACACACGATGGGCAGAGAGACCGAAGCCCACCTTCTGCAGGTGCTTGAAAAGTAGGCCTCACACATATGGCTCCTGACGAGGACGCCCATACATACACTGATGTGCTAACTGGTAGTCATCAGACTCTCGATTCTCATAACCAAGCCCCATCTAGAAACGAGATAACTACAGATAGAAGTATACGAAGGCAGATCAACTCTGTGCAACGAACCGTCGCGGCTACAAAGAAGTCAAAAGCCCCAGTGATTACATCAACCGATAGAGTTACTAGAAGCTCGACAAGAGCAAAAGTCAATGTCTCCGAACTGATATACAGTGCTTTAGCATCAACTGCCAATAATGACCCCCGATCATACGATGAGGCCATGTCAGAGCCACTAAAACACGAATGGAAAGCCGCGATCCTTGAAGAATCCAAATCAATCCAACAAAACGAGACTTTCACAATAATCAATGATTTCGAGTCGTATCACAACGATCCAACTGCAACCAAGCCAATCGGCTCGAAATGGGTTTTCAAGACGAAACGTAACCCCAATGTGTCGACACGCTACAAAGCCAGACTAATGATTAGAGGCTACGAACAAACAAATTACGGTGAACTGACGTATGCCCCCGTTGGCAAATTAACGACTTTCAAACTCCTCATAAGCCTTGCTGCATGAGAAGGCTGGAACATCAACCACCTAGACGTCGTCACTGCGTTCCTGAATCCTGAGGTTGATGACGACACACTCTACATGGAACTTCCAGAGGGACGGCCTTTCGCGGGCAGGATCGTATGCCTAAACAAGGCTCTCTACGGTTTGAAACAGACACCACGGCTATGGTATCGACATATAAACGCTTTTCTACTCTCCTTAGACTTTATTCAATTTGAAGCCGATCCGAACCTTTACATACAGAAAGACATTCTCTTACGTCTCTATGTCGATGACATTCTATTAGCCTATGCAGCAGCTGCGACAAAAAACGCTGAAGCAATCAAGGCGAAACTCGCAGAAGTGTATAAAATCACAAACCTCGGACGGCTCGCCAATTCCTCGGCATTGAAATCCATCAAGAAAACGGCTCGATTAGCCTCTGCCAAAAGGTCTTCATTGACTCGATCCTCAAACCATTCTGCATGGAAAATGCCTACAACGTCATAACTCCACTTGACGACAAGGTCAAACTAAATCTCGCTGAGCCAGATGAGGGGGAAGTTGATCCCATGGAATACCAAGCAATCGTTGGCTCCCTGATGTACATCACTCTAGCAACCAGACCCGATATATCATTTGCAGTTGCTGCTCTCAGCCGATACAATTCCAAGCCTGTTACACCTCACAAGCTGTACACCACCAAGGGCCATCGGAGCAGGATCACCTACGATCACTCGACGATAGCCGCATCGGGATAGTACAAGCGCCATCCCTGGACGTCATCGAAACTACACAGAATATCACTCGCACCCAACGAAATCAGATGAGCTGTCATGCAGTCAACCACACCTCTGATAAGAAGTTAGAAGTGGTTATTGGGGTGATGCCTTGCCAGCTAATACTATCGATAGTGTGAAGGCAGCTGAGAAGCTGTAGATACGAAACTACCTGCATTTGCAGCATAGCAAACGAAGCCTCTGTGTCCCTCACGATCGATAGGATACCATTGGCATGGAAGCAAAGAGATCGAAAGGATACGATAGGTCCGGACCACAGAAGTCCGAAGGACTGATATCAGTAGGGGTTCTATTGGTATGAGTTAGAGATCTGAGTGGAAAGATGAGGAAGGTCCGAAAGAGCACTGGGAGACAGGAAGGGTATTGGAGCAAAGCAAAGGTTAGGTAGAGGAGCTCATGAGAAAAACGTAGATAGAAGTAATTGTTAGAGCGAGAGGATAGAGGTATAAAGACCTCTAGAATCTTCGAGGGTAGAAAGGCAAGCTTCTTGACGAGGAGAGCAAGCCTTAACAATATACGCATTGGAAAGCCAAACATCTTTGTCTTGAATCTTATCTATTAGTGACTTTCTCATCCTGAGTGAATCTTCATAACATCCATCGCAAGCAAGTCCTGAAAGCAGTAAGGATACTACTTGTACTGGTAAACCTGGAGGGACGCTCCCGGTGTTACATTATATTGTTGGCAAAGAAACACTTCTGTTGAAGCTATCTTTCTACCCTCCAAGAGGTCAAAGGTTCTTGACGCTTATGCGCTTTTAAATTCCAGATATTGGCTGCCACATCTCACAGGGAGAGTGCTGGTATCACGAACCAGATTTTGATCTTATTACCAGCTGGGCAAAGACCTCGCTCCCTAAGGGAAGCTATCACTGTGAGCTAGTACGAGAAGAGAACTATATCCAGTTAGCGTTGGCAGTTACCATTCATCGATCGAAAACCGAAGCATTATACCGCGCACACCTGTGAAAGCAACAATCCCTCACATACCTTAAGATAGTCATCTTGCTAGCCCTGATTGGAACCATTGTCCTCCCAGATCTGTGAATGCCCCATTCACCAGACTACGAGCCTTCGTTACAATTACAACAGGAGGCTGGTGCTAGGTTCCTTGTTGATTGAGATCTCGATTTATCCCCCTACTTCAGAACTTAGAACTTTTATAACAGGATCTTTCAAGGACAAGTTTGGGTCATACTCTGAACAATGACAGATGCTGGGTCTGATACTATGATGGGAGAAGCAGTGACGTTGGTACGAAGGGAAAGTGTGTTGGTAGTAACAGGAGATAAAGGGAAGGAAGTGGTTCGTTATGAACCTATTGTGCGAAATGATATCCCTGAATGGGTGGTCTCTCTGATAAACAGCATCGAAGCAGAATTAAACCGAATGGATGCTTTGATTACCCAGACTCAAGGAAGCAACATCAAAATCAAAGAAGCACATCCTGAGTTGGTCAGAGCATACGAAGAGCTAGTGTTTAGGCAGGATGAAATCTATGATGCTGTGGCTTCCGGAGTCGATAATCTACAAAGAGCACAACAAGAACACTACTCAGATATCGTTGCCCAGTCCCAGGTATTTGCGGCCAATGTTAGCACTGCAATTACCATTGCGAAAACACAGTCTTCCGAAGCTTATAAGGAACTACGTCTGGCCCTTGGGAAACAGATACATACTCATCGGTAGTGTGGACCTCTATCTCTGGCATATTGGAAAAGAGGGAAAGAGCCCAGGAGAGGCTCGCTCTCCAAGTACATACACAGTCAGAAGAACTTACCAGTGTCAAGCGGAAGGCCAACGAAGAGGCCAAGAGGGTTACAGAACTCAAGAAAAAGGCTGACGCGGAGAAGAAGCAGAGAGAAAGCGATATAAGGAAGACTAGAAAGGACATGGAGAAGAAATTTCGGGAGTTTACAAGGACCCTTATGACCAGGCTATCGGACGAAACCACCAAGAAATCCATCAAGTCCCTAGCAAAATCAGTCCTTGGACATCAAGAAGGAGATATCAAACCAAGTGACGAAGGGTTCCGCCTTCGTTACTGTATAGGTACCAAAGGAGAAGGTTATTGGGTTAAAGAAGCCATTACTCCAGATCCTGAGGGAGCCCCACCACCACAAGGAGGTTCTGGTTCGGAATCCGGCCTCTCTGGCTCTGAAGATGAAGAAGGAGGCGGAGATGGTGGTGGTGGAGGTGGTGGAAGCGGAGGAAGTGGTGGAGGTGGAGGCGGAGGTGGAAGTGGTGGAGGAGGAGGGGGAGGAGGAGGTGGAGGCGGAAGCAGAGGGAGCAATGCAGGAAGCTTACATCCAAGTCAAATACCCTTACCTCCTTCTGGCAGTACACACTATAGTACGCCACCTCCCAATCCTCGTCTACCAGCCAGATCCTCCAAGAAAGGCAAAATGAAAATGCCTCCAGTCTTCAAAGGGAATAAGAAGGATCCCAAGGAAATCTATCGAAGATGGATTCGATCAGTGGAACGTTATTTACAGCACTTCCACGACGAATTCCATGATGATATTGAAAAGATTATATGGGTTGGAGGCCTATTGGAAGATAAGGCTCTAGCCTGGTATGATAACCGCGAAGAAGACATGAAGAAGTTCTTCCAGATTGATAACTGGAAATCTTTCACCAGTACGATGGAAGAAAGATTCGTCGATAAGCAAGAGGAAGAGAAGTCCCTGCGAAAGATGAATGATCTAAAATACACTGGAGATATTGAGGACTGCCTGACGAAGATGGAAACCCTCAACTTTCGAGTATGTCTCAGCGGAACGTCTTATATCCATTCCCTTAAACAAGGAATGAACGAGGAAATTCTGGATCGAATGTCAACTGCAGAAGTACCACCCAAAGATGACACAGCTTTCATTGAATTAATGAGGCGAGTGGGTGTATCATATGAAGATCGGTTGGCAGAGAAGAATAGGTCTCATCAGAATCGTGACAACTCCCAAGGCAAGAAGGGAAACAAGCGGAAGAGAGATGAGAACCAGGGGCAAGATAAGAACCAAGAAAAGAAGCCAGAAAAAGACAAAGGATCTGACCCCAAGAAACCTCGAATAGAGAAGAAGGGACCAAAGCCTATTCACTCTGATAAGGCTGAAGCCCTTAAGGGTATTCCTGAAAGTTTGCTAGAAGCAAGAGCCAAACGCAACGAATGCAAACATTGTGGATCCTCTGAACATGATCGATGCTTCTTCTGCAAGAATCCCATCAAGGCTTCGTCTAGCAAAAAGAACAAGAAGCCCAAGGATAAGGAGGAAGCTACGAAGCAGGAGAATACAGCCTCCAGTTCGAAGGTCAGGCCAAGGAACTTGGCTGACAGGATCACAGCATCTGCAACTCATGCACCCTCGAAGAGATTGTATGAGGTAGATTCTGATGGTTTGGAAATTGACGATTGAGAGATGCTGGGTTTCTTATGTCTTTTCTAAGGTTTAGGATTGCGATCTTTCCTTTCGGGTATAGACACCCACATACTGTTATATCTTGAGTTTAGTTATAATGAGAAATGATTTCTTTCTATATGAAAGGGTACCTGAGGATGAGTTCAGTACTCGAAATATGCTGGACATATAGTACCCAAATGCAAACATATGACTATCACATTATCAAAACAATTATAAACGATTCCTCTACGCATATAAAACACCACTAGAACCAGAACCCGTTGCGGCTGGAACTGTGTCGAAAGACAGATCATCATGGTATCTACACGAAAAGACAGAAAACGCAAGGCTTCAGCTGAAGCACCTCAACCTCAACTCAAGAAAACGAAGCAGTTACCTCCAGAACCAAAGACTGGTTCAAGACCCACAGTACGCATGTTTGCATTATTCAAGGACAAGAAGAACATCCTGGTTAGGATCCTATTGGATACAGGGTGTGATACACCTATGATGACAAAACAGTGGGCCAAGACTAATGGTGTTCCATTGGTTACTCGATCAGAACCAAAGTCAGTTGAGAACTTCAATGGCGAGATTGTAGAAGGAGCTGGATGGCAGTATACCTTTCCAGTTACTCTTCGGTACGAAAACCATTATATCAAAGAAACCTTCGAAATCGGACCAATGGAATCTGCAACTGATATCATGTTACCTTACTGGTGGATCGTCAGACATGGGGCACTCAGAGGAATCACTGAAGAAGGTGATAAGCTCCAATTCACATCGAAGCATTGCCATCAGCATTGTACAAAAGCAGCAGTCAGCTCCTTCTCGATTGAATATGACGATGGCATCCTCAGGTTTGGTACTGATCCATGATGGATCGGAGTAATAGGGTCATTGCATATCAATGCAGCAGGTGAAATGGAGATCGATTGCGTCGAGCGAATTCCATGGCAGTATCGAGACTTTCAGTCAGTTTATAATGGAGAAACTGCCAACGCCCTACCCCCACATCGATCATTTGACCATGCAATAGACTTAAAAGATGGGGAGCAGCCTCCATTGGGTCCCATCTATGCACTTTCTGAAAAAGAACTCTCGGTCCTTAAGGAGTATCTAAAGGAAATGCTCGATTCTGGCAAGATTCGTCCAAGCAAGTCACCAGCTGGAGCACCAATACTCTTGGTCCCAAAGCCTCATGGAAGGGGTTTAAGGTTGTGTGTGGATTACAGAGCATTCAACCACATCACAATTATGAATCGGTATCCTTTGCCACTCATGAACGAACTTAGGGGCAGAGTTACTGGCTCAAAGCTTTTTACAAAGATTGACCTAAAGGCTGGTTACAATGTCATTCGAATAAAGCCTGGTGACGAATGGAAAACAGGATTTCGTACGAGATATGGACACTATGAATATTTGGTTATGCCCTTTGGATTGGCAAATGCGCCAGCTTCATTCCAAGACATGATGAATGAGATCCTGAGAGATCTAATCGATCATGGAGTTGTGGTATATATAGATGATATCCTCATCTATACCAAAGACGAAGAAGAGCATGTACGATTGACAAGAGAAGTCCTTCGTAGATTACAGGAAAACAACTTCGCAATAGAACCAGATAAGTGCGAATGGCACCAGAAACAAGTTGAATTCCTTGGCTATATCATATCAGGAGAAGGTGTCAGCATGGCAGAGGACAAGGTTGACACTATCCTGAAATGGGAAATGCCAGACTCAGTCAAGGACGTTCAGTCATTTTTAGGATTTGCCAATTTTTATCGACCCTTCATTAAGGACTTTTCGAGAATCTGCAGACCATTGACAGACCTAACCAAACAAACTGGTGAACGGTTCGATTGGAAGGCAAACCCACACTGTCAAGAGGCTTTTGATTTGTTAAAGAAGTGTTTCACTGAGGCACCAATCCTTCGTCATTTTGAACCTGAACATCCTGTGGTTATTGAGACTGATGCCAGTGACTTCGCCATTGGTGCTGTCCTTTCCCAAGTGATTGATGGACGATTACACCCTGTGGCCTACCACTCTCGAAAGATGGATAAGGCAGAGATTAACTATGAGATCCACGACAAGGAGATGCTAGCAATAGTATCTGCCTTCAAGGAATGGAGACGTTATCTCGAAGGTGCAGCCCATCAAATCAGTGTGTTTACTGATCACAAAAAACTTGAGTACTTCACCACTACTGAGATATTGAATCGAAGACAAGCCTGCTGGGCACAGGAACTAGCTGGTTACGATTTCAAGATATTCTATCGACCAGGCAGTGCAAATGGAAAACCAGACGCATTATCTAGGTGTTCGGAGTACCGTCCTAAAAAGGGGGGAGGTAGTATCATAGAAAATGAAATTCAACCAATACACCGCGTTTTAAGACCTGATCAGCTGATAACATCTGAAGGGGAAACAGTGCAGGTGACAGCAGCAAAGCTACGAGGCGAACAGATAATGATTTCTTCTGCTAAGTTGAGGTCAATCCCAGTAGTCAAGTTCAATTCTTGGTTATTAGAAGCAGTGGTAGGCACTGCAAATAACGATGCTGCATGGCAAAAAGAGTACGTTAGAGCAATGGAAGGAAGTCCAAGTCCTGACATCTCTTTCGAAAGCGAAGCCCTTTATTATAAAGGCAGGCTGTGGATCCCAGACGATCTACAGTTACGAAAGCAAATACTCGAAGCAGAGCACGATTCGAAGGTAGCAGGACACATGGGACAGGACAAGACAATTGAGCTGGTTCGAAGCACTTCTTTTGGCCAGAGATGGAGAAATTCATCGAAGACTACGTCCACCCATGCCCTGAATGCCAGAAGAATAAAGCAGCTCGCCACGCTCACTATGGACTTCTACAACCTCTCGAATTAGCGTACCGTCCATGGTATTCAATCTCTATGGATTTCATCATCGATCTACCTGTATCTGATGGTTGTTCATCGGTCTGGGTTATCGTTGACAGGTTCACAAAGATGGCTCCCTTCATACCACTGAAGGATGGCGAAAAGAAAGACACAGACCTGGTCAAGATCTTCCTGAAAGAAGTATGGAGATTCCATGGTCTACCATCAAATATTGTATCAGACAGAGATTCCAGGTTTACATCTGCGTTCTGGTCTTCCTTGGTTGAAGCTCTCGATATCCAATTGAAGATGTCTTCGCCATTCCATCCACAAACTGATGGTCAAACAGAAAGAGTAAACCAAACGCTAGAGTGCTACCTGAGGAACTACTGCAACTATGAACAGAATAACTGGTCTGAGATGTTGCCAATGGCAGAGTATTCCTAAAACAACTCACTTACCACCGCGACTGTCATGTCACGCTTCTTTGCGAATTATGGGTGCGATCCTCGAACAAATTAGCCTGTTGAGGCAGAGGCAAAGAATCCGGCATCAAGGAACTATGTTCATTGGATGTTAAGTGTGCATGACCTGTGTCGAAAAGGTTTAGAGAAGACACAAGAGGCAATGGGGAGGTACCATGATAAGCGTGCTGAGTAACCTCCAAAGCTGTAAGGGCGTATGTCCGTGTACAGCCTCGTATAAGAGTATTAGAGTAGATACGGTTGCAAACGAGGATATGTGAATATAGTAGAGTGGTTTCAATAGGTAAGGTTATCGATAGCGTGCAAGAGCACTCGCACGAGCTGACTATATACTGGGCGAATGGACGGTTACCCTGCCATAGGCCGGCCGCCATTACATCATCCCCCTCTTTATCTGCAGACCTCCTGGGCTGCATACCCGTACATGAAGAAGAAACAATCCAAGCTCGTACGCCCTCATACGCCCTCGTAAATCCCGCTGCCGATAGGTACCGTTCGAGGGTGACCTTTCGGTGGATCCGACGCACGGGGAAACTCCACCTCCAGTGGTAGGTGGTAAAACCCGTGCCGTCGCCATTTGTACCGGGCCGAGATCCAATAAGAAGAGAAGAGAAGGAGAAAACAAGAAGGAAACGTCCAATTGACCCCTGTAACCTCCATATCTCCATATCTCCATATCTCCATATCTCCATATCCAAGCCATCGGTTTACCGTAGCTTTCATCGTGCAGGCTCAGTGGTGCTCATATCGGTAAGTGTCATTGGCTCTCGTCATCGATCGGACGTGTATGTGGTTCGCCGATTATCTAACTCGTGAGTATCCAAGAGAAGATCAAACTTACAATGTAATCAATCAAGTGCGCTTAGCTCTCGCAAAGCTTGTGCCCTCAGTAGTCTTTCTCCGTAAGTGCACTTCCGTGCAATGCTGAAGTGAGCTTGCAGCTTCGTTCGTGGATGATAACGCGTCATAGGTGCGCTTCGAAGCTTCCGCTCAGTTCGGAGGAAGGCAATCGTCAAGTGCGCTTGAGAGCTTACGCTCAGATCGTAGGAAGGTAATCGTCAAGTGCGCTTCAGAGCTTCCGCTCAGATCGTAGGAAGGTGATCGTCAAGTGTGCTTCAGAGCTTCCGCTCCGATCGTAGGAAGGTAATCGTCAAGTGCGCTTCAGATCGTAGGAAGGTAATCGTGAAGTGCGATTGAGAGCTTTCGATTCAGGTGCACTTCCGTGCAAACGATAAGGTGATTGCGTCGGCTTGAAATCCGGATCATAGGTACGGTTATCACACCAACCGTCATCGACTACTCTTCGCTTCGTCCTTCAACTTTCGGTTGCCCTTCGACTTTTGCCCTTCGACCATGCCCTTCGACCTTCGACTCTCCTTCGCAGACATCACCACCTGCCCATCAGCCCGGGTGGAGATGAATGCCGGTTCGGGTGGTAGCCCGAGTTGCCTGAGCCGCCTCGGGACCATAAAGTAGCAGTAGCCCGAGCCACCTGAGCAGCCTCGCGACCATAAAGATGCTCAAAACACTGAACCGAGATGCTCGTCTTAATTCGTCTTTGGGCCTTATAGTGTCTTTGGGTCTTATTTCGTCTTCGGTTTCCTTCCAGTCTTTTCGACTTCACGTTGAGCTCGATGGTCTGGCGTGTGTATCGACGTGTCAACAAAAGGGGTAAAGTAAAGAGACCTGTAGG
Organism: Wilcoxina mikolae CBS 423.85; assembly: GCA_014904905.1. NCBI lineage: Eukaryota > Fungi > Ascomycota > Pezizomycetes > Pezizales > Pyronemataceae > Wilcoxina > Wilcoxina mikolae. The sequence continues at coordinate 137,391 of MU122094.1, forward strand.
ATATCTCGAGGTAATCTCTCGTCGATTCGTAGAATTTCTCGAGGGTAGAACGCGTGTGTGATTTCTCAAAGTAATCTCGTGTATTCGTGTGACTTCTCGATGATAGATAACGCATCGAAAAGGGGTAATTCACGAAATCCCGTGAGCGAAACGTATCCAATTACTAAAGATCGATAACAGTGTAAGGGCGTACGTCCGTGTACACCCTCGTATAAGAGTATTAGGGTAGATACGGTTGCAAACGAGGATATGTGAATATAGTAGAGTGGTTTCAATAGGTAAGGTTATCGATGGTGTGCAAGAGCACTCGCACGAGCTGACTATATACTGGGTGAATGGACGGTTACCCTGCCATAGGCCGGCCGCCATTACAGAAGCATTCGGTTGGTAACCTAGTAATGCTAAATGGCAAGAACCTAAAGACCAGATGCCCATCTAGAAAGCTAGATGCGAAGCTACATGGTCCTTTCAAGGTGCTAAAAGTACTCTCACCCACTGCATTAAAACTTGAATTGCCTAAGCGCTGGCGAATCCATAATGCTTTCCATGTCTCTCTCATTGAACCCTATCGAACAGTCACTGTTCCCATCAGACCTGCACCAGAGCTCGCCACCAGTGAAGGAAACGAATTGGGCTATGATATACAGGGCTATGAATACGAAACAGGCTGTGAGGTTGAAGAGATCACGGGCAGCCAGTATAGCAAAGAATGAAAGAAGGTGCTGTACCTGGTCAAATGGAAAGGGTATCCAGACGAAGCAGATTGGACTGAGGAACCTTATGAGAACTTCAATGACAAGGGGTTGTTAAAGGATTATCATAAGCGGAATCCCCAGGCTGCTAAGGACAAAAGGTTGCGCTAGTACCTTTTCCCCACGAAGGGTTTTTAACAGCTAGCAAGACACCTAGGAAAAGGAATTGGTTTTTGGGGCACAAGGGGTCGCATTTTTTACCAAGAAGGAAAAGAGGAAAGGAGAGACTTTGGGTTTTGGGCACAAGAGGTCATTTTTACCAAAAGCAACGAAGAACAGATTAGTATGATCGTTCAGAGACGAACTCTATAAGGAGGGGGGTAGTGTTACACCTCACAAGCTGTACACCATCAAGGGCCATCGGAGCAGGGTCACCTACGATCACTCGACGATAGCCGCATCGGGATAGTACAAGCGCCATCCCTGGACGTCATCGAAACTACACAGAATATCACTCGCACCCAACGAAATCAGATGAGCTGTCATGCAGTCAACCACACCTCTGATAAGAAGTCAGAAGTGGTTATTGGGGCGATGCCTTGCCAGCTCATACTATCGATAGTGTGAAGGCAGCTGAGAAGTTGTAGATGCGAAAGCACCCGCGTTTGCAGCATAGCAAACGAAGCCTCTATGTCCCTCACGATCGAAAGGATACCATTCACCTGGAAGCAAAGAGATCGAAAGGATACGATAGGTCCGGACCACAGAAGTCCGAAGGACTGATGTCAGTAGGGGTTCTATTCGTCTGAGTTAGAGATCTGAGCGGAAAGATGAGGAAGGTTCGAAAGAGCGCTGGGAGACAGGAAGGGCATTGGAGCAAAGCAAAGATTAGGTAGAGGAGCTCATGAGAAAAACGTAGATAGAAGTAATTGTTAGAGCGAGAGGATAGAGGTATAAAGACCTCTAGAATCTTCGAGGGTAGAAAGGGAAGCTTATTGACGAGGAGAGCAAGCCTTAACAATATACGTATTGGAAAGCCAAACATCTTTGTCTTGAATCTAATCTATTAGTGACTTTGACATCCTGAGCGAATCTTCATAACATCCATGGCAAGCAAGTCCTGAAAGCAGTAAGGATACTACTTGTACTGGTAAACCTAGAGGGACGCTCCCAGTGTTACAAAGCCACTCGCCTCGCACCTTACAGCTGCCAAATGCGTCCTAAGATATCTCAAGGACATGAAAGACTACCGACTTCATTATGCAAATACAGAGACACCCTTGATTGGCTTTACCGATTCCGAATGGGCCTCCGACAGTGCAGATCGAAAATCACAGGGCGGATACGTCTTCATCTCTAATGGACCGATTTCGTGGCAATCCTGGAAACAGGATCTTGTGGCTACCTCCACACTCGAGGCTGAATACATCGCATGCTCTGAAGCTTCTAGAGAAGGTCGATGGCTGTCACAGCTCTACTAGGACCTCCACGAGGATCTAGAACCACTTTCAATTCGATGTGATTCACAGGGAGCAGTCACACATATCATCGAAGGAACGACCAAGGCGAGAACCAAGCAAATCGACATCTGCTATCACAACAGCCGCCACCTGCACGAATGCGACATCATCGACTACTCCTGGATCTCAACCGACGAAAATACTGCCGACATCTTCACAAAGGCTCTACCAAGGCAAAAACACGAAAAGTTCACCAAGGCCATGAACTTGTACTAAAAAGGCAGGCTACGATCATGTGATACCTCCAAACGACAAATCAGATTTGCTTAAGTCCCATCAAGCCTGGACGCAGGCAAGTCCATCATCAATTATGACTCGGTTCGAGGTGGATTTAAGGTTATAAGTTTACTTCTTTTCATGTTTCATTACTATTTCTTATCACTGTTGGGGATGGCCACCCTAATGGCTACAGTTGTACTCTTTCCCTACCTACCACAGTCACTATAAGGAGGAGGGTTTTAATGAGGCACTGGAGGATATCATTTGGTCTTCCTACGAACTGTAGGAAGAGGGGGAAGTGTTATATATATGCATCAGGATCGTGTGTATGAGATCTTGTATGAAGACCATGGCTTGTATGGGAATCTGAGACGTGTACGAGGATATGCATTAGTGCATAATCACGAGAGTTCTAGACTGTATGTCAGGCTGTATATAGACCATAGATTCCGACATAGATATCACAATCAAGCATCTATTCATCTATCAAAGTAACACTAACCTGACGGCGACTGCTTGGGTATGCCGAGTTCAATTTTACAATACTAACACCGACGGTACCGCAGTATATCCCGACCATTTATTTCACATGACTGCAATAATACCCTGAAATCAGGCAGAAAAACATCGGAACTCTCCGGTTCCTGTTTCTCCTCTTCACAGCCTTGTTTCAGGAACCATCCCCGGGATGTCGCGCCACTGAAGGATGAAGGGATCTACTTAATGCATTTCTAGTTCCTGTTCTACAAATTCCCCGTCTCTGGACCAGTATGTAGTCTAGATTGATGACAACGCTTGCAGCCTTAGATTACCGGTACGCAGAACAGTGGCGATGAATCGGGCATTAATAAAGGGGTTGGGCTATTTGTGGATCACGGTGAGGTAGATCTCGTAACCTATCATGGAGTGACACTTACTTTTGGGGGATCCAGACTATACAAGCCTACTGATGATCAAACATTCGTGCAAGCGCCAAAGAATCTGCGATTTCAATACAACCCACAGAGACTAAGAGAAATCAAAACAATTGGATTGTTTACCACACACATAACCCGCGATCTGGATTTCCCCACCCTACCTTCAAATCTTGAGTATTGTTACGCAAACGTTTCAACATGCCGGGATACATAATGTTGCCACTATACGACCAGCTGGAGCCTGTGGAATCCATATTTTCCCATGCTTTTCAAGAGATCATAATGTCAAATCTAGATTGATTCATTATGAAGTCAACTTTATGGAATTCGAAAGGATCATCTTAGGTGCTGAAACCTAAATCGGGTCACGTGACCCATTTACGTATTATCTTTAGGATAAGAAAGACCACTACTCAAGTTGAGGCGGACAAGATAACTTTTTATGGCATGTTCCGCAGAGAGAAAGCACATAAACGCCATGGGGTAGCGATGGTGAACCTCGAGTTCTGGATAAAGTCGTCGGTTGGGTTCCCTGGTATCCCTGCCCTATTTCCGGTACCCGAGTTCCCCAATGGAAGAAAATTTCATTATCTATCCATTTCTATTTATTTTGTTTCGATTGGCTTTGTTATTCCAGAAATGCTTGTGCGTGTGGTGCATTTTCTGGTCGATTATAGCTAGGTATCACACTGGACTCAAGAAACCTCCCCGATGTTATACAGTAAGTAGACATAACAGCTCACCATCGGTCATAGTATCACCAGTCAACCACTATTAAAACTGCAGGTTGAAACGTTTTAACACTGGTACTGAACCTCGTAACATTAATCGCGGCGGAAGAGTAGCTCTTAGTCACGGAATCTCATTCGTCGAGTGATTTGCCATGAGTAGTGTTGACAATACAAACGAATCGCTGTAGATCTTTGTGTTTCCCGACAAGTGGCGGCAATGGACCTTAATTGTCGGTAAAAGGCGGCACAATTATTACTCTGCGATTGCCACCGTACCATAATACGTTACCCACGCCGGAGCTTTTTCAATCTGGACTACTTGGGGGCTCTCGTAAGAAGCGGCGTCATTAGGCCATCTATCAGGTCCCTCATCCGTGTCTTTATCGCTAAGTTTTTAAATGGCCGGCCTATCCAGACAATATCAGATGAATCCGTGCTTTCATGATGGAATGCAGTCAAACAACCAATATTAATAAGGACTGTCGCTGGTCTGTATCTGTCAACTGGGTTGGTTGTACAAGTAGATGCAATGAATCGGAACGATCTGCCACCGCTGCCTTCTTCGGCCAATGATGAACACCGAAGACATGCGTTGCAACCCGCACTTACATGGCCATTGATGAGCTGGCGGATTGCTCCAAATATCCGTATAAAACAACCGATCAAATCCCTTGGACCGAGCCCTCAACCTCTTTGGCATTTACATTATCACGTCGCCGTTGATGTCCGAACCTATACCAAATCCATCCCAACCTACACCTACTCCATCAGAGATGATTACTCCACCACTCATCACATTAGCCGCCGAAGGCGACGTTATCCTTGATATCTCCGAATCGTCGGCCACCGATTACCCTCGCACCCAATACCTCGTTGCCTCACAGGTGCTTTCTGCCGCGTCCCCGGTATTTCGGACGATGTTTTCTAAATCATCCCCTTTCGAGGAAGCTCAAAAGCTGCACGACCCGAACCGTAAGATGCCGATCACCGTGGCATTAGAGGATGATCCTGCGGCGTTTGAAGTTGTACTGAATGTGCTACACTTCCGAAATCGGCGGGTGGAAAAGCAGCCGGATTTACCGATGTTATTAGCGATCGCAAAAATCAGCGATAAGTATCAGTTGTACGAAGCGCTCATGTTTATCACGGACACGTGGTATACTACAGTACAGGAGTCTGATGCATCATTGGAAAAAAAGACGGCCTTGGCGTGGGCATTCCATTACGAAGACCTGTTTCGTGAAACTACTCGAGAGATAATAAAGTCGGTGACTGGCTCTGGAAGATTGGTGATCGGCTCTGGATGTCTTCCGGAATGCTTGATCAGTAAGCGCTATGGCGATGCATCTCTCGCCGGGTTTGTTAACTAACCAGAACGTTAGATGCAATCATCACGAAACGGAATCTATTTATCAACCGTATAAAATCCAGATTAGAGTTTTATAGAACAAAACGCTGGGCTTGGGGGCAATCAATCTGCAACTCGAGGTGTGACAGCCTTCAATGGGGTCACTTTCTTCGCATGAGCGGTCTGCATAACTTAGAAGATTCGGGCATAGCGTGGTACAGGAACATAGACTCGCTGGTATCAACGCTGACAACAATTACGGCGGAGAAGTGTGCAGGCGGTGCACGTGAAGCTACTGGTGATCACTCCTGGAATGCTGATCTGAAAGTTGTCATTGCTGAAGGGCTCAAAGAATTGGAGAACGGTTTGTCATTGTCTGAGTTTCCATCACGGGTAGCGGAATGAAAATTGATAGAAGGCAGGGTATTATGTCAATCGGTTTTACCTAAGTAGTCTATGGTCATGTTCATCTGCATTAATCAACATGAAATACCGTAGATTTGTCTCTGTTAAATTGGAGCCTGCTTACGAGTTTAAAACCCAACACCTACAAACGAAGTTGAAATGATGCCAAACAGGTTGGTCAAGAAAACAATGGTTTCACGTAGCCCTAACCCTGAGCCAATCTTAGTGCTTCGACAACGTCCAATTTGACGCCTTTCATTTACTCACCGCGCTGCTTTGAGACTATCCAAGCTTCTGATGGACATCCATATGATCCGGCATCATGACTCGCAAAAAATCCAGTATGTGACATGGTATTCCTCCGGGATTCCAGGCGACCCCGTCGTTGCCGACGTCTTGTCTTCATTATAATGCGTAGGTAAAAATGATAGAGCGTAGGTTTGCATAGTAAATCACGTATTTTCTATTTTACATCTTACGTAGTGGTTCATAAAAGGGTATGTATTGCATCTGGCCTGGAACCGACCCGGAGGTGTAAAATTTGTGGTAATGTCTTTCCGCTAAGCTAGGATACGGTACGAGTCGGGTGCAAGCGGCGAAATTTCCAGGCTCCGCCTTCTTTCAATTTCTCGGGTATGGGTGCAAAAATCGGGAAACCCACGCGTGTCTGCAACCGCGGGGGGAGTTCTGAGAGACAAAAATACGACGGATTTTATTAAGGATAACCCTTTGGGGACGTATTTTGCAGGATAACCCTTAAGTCTCATTTTTATGTAGGATAACCTGATACTTCAAACATATTCTGCAGGATAACCCTTGATGCCTAAGTCAGCTGCCAATATCTCGAACCCGCACTCTGGGTTACAGGAGCATATCACAGAGTTTGTACTGCCGTCCAGAATAACCAGAACTGTGCTTTGCGGTGCAAACTTGGTTGGGATCACGCATTGCAGACCATATTTCCTGACTCTTGCGCGGACCGAACACGTCCATCACTCAGCTGAGGGTTCAGTCACCATGTAGGCAATTCCTGATGGCCCAAAAGTCTCACACTATCTGAGGAATCACTGGATTCAGAGTATTTCAGGTTGTGATAGCCGAATGTTATCCTGGAGAATATTTTCGAAATATCAGGGTTACTCTACATAAAAATGAGGCTTAAGGGTTATGCTACAAAATACGTCTCACCAGAGGGTCATCCTGAATAAGAGCCCAAAATACGATCTTGTTGGATGGTCACATCTCCCATACAATTCCACTATATGAGTAAATCGCACTCAATGCTTTAAAAAGTTACATGTTGGATTTGTTTCGACCTGCTTAAATCTCGTTCCAGATAGTTTTCCGATTTTTGCACCCATACCCGAGTACCACCTTTCTCCCACAACCCTCTCTCTTACCCAAGAATTCCCATAATCTACTCTTACCCTATAAGTGGTGTTTTGCGGATTACTTCGAGAAAGAATCTGTCTGCTATAACACGGCACATCAAAAGTAACCTTTATCCATCTATCACATCCCGGCCGTATATTTCTCTCGCTGTCTAAATATGAAAATGGTGTCAAGAAACTTGGACATATGCGGTCCTTGGTTAAACTGTTCTGGAGCTACTGGTGGGCATGGGACGGGACGTCCCGGTAGACAGCGGAATTAACGGCCAAAGCTGGAGATAATGATTGTGATCCGCCTTCGTGACATGTTCTGAGGTATTATAGCATCTCTATACATAGCAGCGTGTTCTAGGACGAGGTTTGCAGGGCCGTTCATGTCTTCATGACACTTCCTCACCAGCATCACTAGGGCCCGGTCCCAATAACTTTTTCTCTCATACTAGCTCTGTCGTACAACAATTGCAACCCATACAGCACGTGCGTGGCCTACAAACCCCCCGTGTTCCCTATGTCCATGTTAATATTAGCGCATCCGGCATGCTCGACCGCTGGATAAAATATAACGACTATCCATGGATCAACCTTAATTCCGTGATCTCCATCCTCATCGCCTATCTCCAAATTCCCGACGTTATGAAGTATATAGTACACCATTTCCCTCGGTGCCTTTTCCTCCACAAAATCATACCGGCCATGCATACCACCACCCTCCTCCTCTCCCTTCTCCTTCCCGTCATCTCCGCCCTCCCTGGGGTGCAGAAGCGACAAAACAGCGGGATCGATATTACGTACGTATCCCACCTCCACTACATATTGGCTGACGGGATAACACAACACAGGATGTGGACGGACACGAACTGCGGTGACGGGGGGGGCGGGATTGTTAACTCCTATGGGCTGTATTGGCAAAACGCTGCTTGGGACACATTTTTATATGAGTACATATATCCCCCTTCCCAACCCCTCTTTCCCCTGCCCCCCCTCCGCTCCCCTCCCGCAGTTGCCGAGCCCTGCCAACTGAAGAAAAGTGATAAAAACACACAGTTCCGGAGCTTGCAAGTGGATAACCATGGGCAAAACAATTTTGCGGCGACCATATGGTTAATGGAATACCAGCTGGGTACCACAAATTGTGTGCAGCATACCCCAAAGGCAGTTTATGCATATGCGGAGCAGGGGTGTATTCCGGTTAGTCAGATTACGCTGTTTTCGTGTATTGAGGTGCATAATAGTCCATAGTTGGCGGGGATTATGGGGGGGGCAGGGGAAATAACGATGAGATGAATATTGAATGTGTTCGGGATTTCAATAAAGTCTACCAGTGTTCAAAGGGTGTTTGCTGCATGGTGCCAGTTGTCGAACCCCCGGACCTAGTCTCCTCTAGCTCTCCAATATAAATATTACCACGAACACTCAAGTATCCGGGAATAGCTGTATCCGGGATCCAGAAATTCCCCTGTACACAGGTACTGCTATTTCCGAGTTCCGACGTCCCGTAGGTTTTCTATCACCACTTCAGGGGTGTTTATTTGTGTGAGGGAAAATCCCCAGTGATGTTGGCATAACGGATTTGGTAAGTCCGGACCGTTGTTCGGAATGACTACGGGTTATTGTTTGGTGAACGGTCTCTACGACCATTCAGAGGCCCTTTTTAAAAAAAAGGTTAATGAATTAGACATTATGGATATTAAGAATACCGGCTCCACTGGTGCATTTTCCTTGATGTTTATATCTCAAACATCTGCCCGCTTCCCAACTTCCGCCTCCGCCTCCATCAGCGCCGTCAACGTGAAAGCAAGATTCTGCATACCCGCCACCCTTACCCTCTGCCTCCTTCCATCCCATCCACCCCCGGTATGCGAGGAGGTATGTACACCAGTAATTCGAAAACAAAAAATACCAGTAATATGATTCCTTCCAACGCCAATCCCCCCCTCTCTCATCACCCCTCCCCCTCCTCCTCGCGCTCACTCCCACTCCCAAACATAACCCTCTCCACCGTTATGTGTTGGCATCAACAACACCCCTCCATCTCCTGTGACGGGCGGGACGGGAACGTGACGGAGACGTTTCCACGGCGGTTCGGACGCGAGCCACGCAGACGCACGGGGTAAGGGGTTTCGGTAGACGCGATGGAGTAGGAGGGGACCGGGTATGTGGTTATGACTATGCATCGCGAGGCGAGGTGGGGTGTACGGAGGGGACGAGCGCAGAGTGTTGAAGCTGTCGGCCGGAGGAGAGGGTAGTTAGGGCGGAGGAGGAGAGCAGGGTGTCCCGACCATGGATAAGCACTGGGAAACGCGGTTGATTAGTTCGCCGACTTTGGGTAGCGGCGCACGACGAGCGGGGAGAGGGAAGACATGAGTGGAGGCGGGGCGTTGAGGTAGAAGAAGATGGTGTGGAAGGAAGCGAAAGGAGGCGAGATGCGATCGATAACGATTGTTACGTGAATGCCAAGACCAAATACATTTCCAGTTTGTTTTTATTGCAACACCACAACTCATTCATGGGACTGATAAATGCAGTAAAGACTTGAGAACTCTAAATCAAAATTCATGAGAAATGGTCTACATATGATGGTGTTATTTTTTTGTTTGATGTTTCCTGACGATTTCATGAGGTACCAAATTGGCTTGGCATTTGTGTAGCGGATAGATTCGAATACGAGTTCTCTACTCAAGGTCTCTCTAAGCAAGCACTCGAGTAGCAACACTCATTCAAATGCAACCAACTCTCTCTTGTGAAAGAACTGATCTGAGGAATGTCTTCCATCATCAATGCATACAGTATACCAAGTAACAGTTCAAAATTTCCGCATGAGAACAGCACGACTACCGCACAAAACTGATGGGCCAACTAAATTCAAACTTGGAATCTGTGATCTCGGTCCTGATATCCATTGTGGCCGAGTTAGCGGCAAACTCTTTACACTGCAAGCGGTGTAACTCTTCACTGTCTGTCGCCTTGCAGTGTCAAACGGTCGATTGTCTGCCATATTTTGCTTTAGTTCCACAGCCGCTCAACAAGTATTATAGATATCGCAACATAGACACTGTGAGGCGAAAGAACAATGAGTCAACTACATCTCATGTAAAACACACATTGAAATTGGAGCAAAACTCGTGGACTTAATTCAGCTCGAAAAATTGGTTGTGTATGTCAGCGGTGGGGCGTCAACCTGATGACCCCTGTAAAGTCTGAAGGATCCCTACCGATCACAATTTTTTTCCTTCACTTCACGACTCATGGCAAGGCGCTCTGCGACAACTGGGGGCGCAGCTATGTTAATTTGTTGATCGTAGCCAACACTGCATCTGCAGCTGGATTCATGTTTCACTACCTCTGTCACTTGCCTTATTATACGCTCAACAATATCCTAAGTCCCAATACCGCTTACTTTCAGCCAATATGCCTTGTCGCGAATGCTTTGGCCTCTTCTGACGATCCACTCGCGCGAATAGAGCGCGAAACGGTTCTGCAGGTATTTCACGTCATACGACTGTCACATAACTGGACTTGACACCACCTTCCAAAGCTCGAGTTCCGGAAATGGTTCCGGTACTCTAACGTTAACACTTCCAAATTCAACATCTATGCCAAGCCCCAGAGGGGCAAAAGAATGCAACGATGCCGATTCCGAAACGTCAGTTTGTATTTCCAGGCCGTGCACCACCTCGTGTGTGGACTCGAAGAATGGCCGGGTGGAGGTGGGGGGTTGATGAGATTGGATAGGTGATTGATGAGGGTAATTGTCCGCATAGGCTTGTGTTGTTTTCAGAACTATTGGGACTGGCTTTTGGTTGCATTGCCGGTGCAGGAGTGCTGAATTTTCTTTGCGTTTATTCATTAATACAGATACATTCGCAGATTGCCCCATATAATTTAGACTTGTATCTTTAGAATTTAGAAGTCCCATTGTAGTTGGAATATCTGTCGTTGCTTATTTGTCGAATCAACCATCTTCCAAATGCATAACTCGTCGCAGGTTACACCAAAAAATTGTTGCCTTCGGAGAAGCAATCTGACGGATGAGCCAGACCGCCTCAGTTCTAGCCACCAAGAAACGGCTATTACGTTCCGTTTTGTCCCGTTTGTTCGCCTCACCCTACAACAGACCCTCATTCCAGTCCATAATTTAGACTTTCGGGGTGGCAGAGCTAGAGACAACATGCCGCTGCGCATTTCGGCCTCGTTTCATTCAGCCTCCGAGTTGTACGGATCTGACCAGCTCCTAGGCCTTCCTCCGAGTACGGCAGTTTGTGGGTTAACCCACACAGCGCAGTCAATCCGCAGCATTGCGCGTGTGGGAGTAACATTCCGTGCAATGCGCGTTGCAGTGTCCACCATGACTAGTCCAGGATTGCAGGAACAACCCAAGCCCCCGATCGTTATGTTGAGTAATCAACATATTTGCTGGGGTATATCAGAACGCCTTTTTGCTGTCAGTCAGTAATCCTGTGGAAACTTAAAGGTCTGAAGTCCACAAATTCCGCAATATGTCGTGTAAATACCAAGCAAGTACGTCAGCCAAGCCTGAGGGTTCAAGGAACCTGGAAGGCGGTAAGGCATGAGAAAACCTGTCGAGGCAGAAAGCTAGCATAGCAATTCGACGAATTCGAAATGGAGGCTGGGTACGAAACCTCTTCGCAGCGAGGTTGGCGGGCCGCAGAGTAATGCCGCAGTTCCTCGACATCTGCTAGATCTTCAGCTTCGTATTCTGTCATACCGAGACATACTCATCAGCCCAAAGCCCTCCTCAGGGTGAATCCTAGGGCGAAAAGGCGAACTTAAGTGTGCATATTTCGGGGATCAACTGTAGGTTGTACCACGTTCAACCATATCATCCATCGTAATCGCAATACTGAGAGCACCATTCTCTAGAGTTAAGCATCATCAGCCCTCTGGTTTTTTTCCCCACGGATTCGCCATGAGAAGGTTAGAACACAGCCTCAGAATCAACAAGAAGCATCGTTTCGAGTGGGGGGGATTAGCATAGTATAAGAAGAGTAGAAACTCACCTTCTCATCGACTCTGCCCATCATTCCAAGCACATACATCTTCGATATGTCTGGTACTCGACAGTATAGTTACCCCATGGAGGCCTACCTTTCTGGTCCAGATTCTTGGTCATCAGTCAACCCCATCGAGTCCTCAGCTACGTCACGTGCTAGAGCGACCCCAAACACCCCCGACAAGTCACCGAGCTCAAATCGCTCCAACACCCATCACAATCGCTCCAACACTTATCATAACCGCTCCGGCACCCATCATACTACTCCTCACGCTGGCGGATCAAATGCATAGGGTGCACGACACTCGCCGCACCTTTCCTTGCAGTCATGGTCCTCGTCCTTCTTTGGCAGCGTTCTTCTCGGCAATTTTCTTCTCGAATACTTCATGCCAGATTTTTCACCCCCCATCTATCCCGCCTCCCTCAGTTTCGTTTTCAGCCTTCCGTCGCTCATTCTTCCTCCTTCGCGTCCATCCCACGTCATCACCATTCAAGGCAGAAAAGCGGATCCATGTTTCCATTCCTTCCCAATGTTGCATTTCTGCAGTTTTATAGATGTTTCCTTGGTTTGTTCGGGTGCATGTGGTAATCTTGTTTGTTTGTTTCGGAGTGGTTAATTTGGGATTGTTTATTCTGTTGCCTCGCTTTGCTTTGTATCTTCCGTGATATGAGTTTGAGGGGTCAGATGCAGTTCCTTCATGTCTTGCGCAGTAGTTTCTTCGGTTGGCGTTCGATCTCTCGGTGGTGCGAGTCTAAGATATAGATATCCAACAGCATGAAGGTTTCCTACTGCTTTCCCTTGTCTTCTGGGAGATTCATTGAATGGTTTCGTATGCGCTTGCTTTTTATTCGCATGTACTTTCTGCTTTCTGATTGTGGTTGGGGAGCAAACTACCTCTTTGGTGAATATAAGACACAATTTCCAACGTGATCAGATCGTCACCTACAGTTCACGCCAAGTGTTAAGCACACCGACGACAAAGAAGAGCCCTTTACTGCCGCGCCAGATGTTCTCTTATTGGCAGATTACCGGCGGCGGAGACAAGTATTGCTATCCCGTCGCAACACCATCAAGTTCACTGTCGCAAAACTTTCTGTGAGGGGGCGACCAAGTTCCCTGGAACCTCGTACCACCACCACCACCACCACCACGACGAACGTCTCGCGAATGTCAGGCCCTGCCACACAAGGAATAACAAAGGAGTCATACCTGGAGTTGAGGAATGTTTCTTTATTGCCTTGCTTGAAAAGTTTTCCTGACTGATTTTGCTCCGGGAAGCCGATCGAATCCGGATATGTGCACATTTTCTCCCTCGCAACAGCGAGCCATGACACTCAGCTCTGACCTCGTCATGCAAAAGGAAAATCGCATCTTTTCAACTAGATATACCTTGCTACCTCCAGAACTGGCAGCTTCGAAGAACAAATAAACGAGGGACACCGGCAAATGCCACCAATACACGTTGTTTGAAACCAACCGAGTGTGAGCGCGTTATAAGGAGCTGCGCTGGGCACCATCTTCGAAAAGGACTTCAAAGCCCGTTGAGAGAACATGTTGCTCCGGGCGTTGTTCAGGCTTGGTCAGGACTCAAGAAGTTAACAGATGGTGGACGGGATCAACTCTGTCGCTTGCTTTGTCAATGGGTCTGTGCGCACGAGACTTCGGACAATACAGTGGACGAGCATGATAGAATTATCAAGCAACCATTCCTTCCAACTTCAGCAAGATTCCGTGGCGTCTTAAATTGGCCACATATACCCCCCCCCCCCCCGTGCCTCCCAAGAAGGTGGGGTTTAATCAGATCACTTGAGCCCTGCTAGAAGCAGATTCGCCAATTCTCATCATTCCCACGGTCGCTTGAACCATAAACGATGAGAATGCTTATTCCCGCCCCGCGGCCGTTTACAGCCTATGTGTAGCACTACACACTCCCGGGACCGGCGAACCTCACAACAGAACGAGCATTTCCCAAAAATTGCCGGTTCCCGAGGAAATACCAAGCCACAAGGGAGTGATGATGCCTACGTTGGTACTCATACCCTGTCAAACTACACCGTTAGAGGCTAGTCATGTGAGTTGCAACATGTCTGTGTACCAGAATGGTGGCACGCCAACAGATAACTGTACCGAGTAGCCCGAAGCGGCAGCGGCTTGCGTACCGTTATCATACCAACCCGACGGTCGAAAACCTATTCAGAGGTGAAAGTACACTTGAGAACATATATTCAGAAAGCTTAATTGCAAGGCGCAGAAGCAATGCATTAGCTGTTGGGTATGGAGCAGCGTTACACCATCGCGAACGTTGTGCTGAGATGACGGTGTTATGCTGGATACCGCTTCCCTGGACCTAGTTATCCTTACTTGCAACGTATATGATCCAAGTTGCCGGGTCGGTAAAGAAACCAAGAAGCAGGAGAAACTAGTCACCCCTTTAAGTCTATCCTTAAACAGGATAAAAGAGTGCGGAAGGAACTCTTGAAGAACAACGTCTCAAGACCGACTGGTACCGAAATGGACTGTAGAAAGAAACTGTCGGAGTTTGGAGATATCCCACAGAGACCCACGAAGCTAGGAAGGCGTCAACAGCGGAAGGGTGATATAGCCGCTTTGGAGAGGGGTTGGGCGAATACACACAGCTTTATACTCTGTCTGTTTGAGTTCAGTGCTATTATTAACTAAAAAGCCTAGAGAGCCTTACTCCACATAATGCGTGCAGGGTAGAGCAGAATTGGCATAGTGTCTAGAGGCTGATGCTCGACACACGTATCTTCTGTACCATCTCTGGAGGCAACCTTATCAATGATGTTCTCCTTGGTCATTGAGTTTAATTGGGATCGTGAGAGCTTGTACTAGTACATGCCTAGGTAAGCTGGCCGCCCAAAGTTTAAAGTGCCCAGGAATAGCAAGGCGGAAGGCAAATATTTTAGGGCTAACGATGCTGTATGCAGTGAAAGCTTGGAATGGACGTGGATCTGAACTGCGCCAATTACTCCCACCCTTCGGAAACTGCTGTCGCACCGCATGTCTTGCCAACACTGTTAACTTTTGCTTGGACCATTGAATGTTTTATTACAGTCTTGGTGGAGCTGTAGAGCAGAGGTAGTGTACTCTATGTATGGGCCAATATGTTCTGCTAGGCGCATGAAATGAATCTCGATATATTAACCAACCAGATGGCGCAATTCCATTGGAGCCCCAGCTCTGATTCCCGAATAAATTGTGTATTTCCATGCTCCTGCGGGACCTCTTTAATACAGCCACTAGTTTGCTAGTGCGCATGTCTCGGAGAGGGATATCTATTCATGCATGGGACGTCAACGTCACTGTGACCTAGATGCTAAAGATTCTGAGTAACCACTCAATTTGTTGAAAAATGGCATCGACACAGCAAGTTTAGCCGACGTGGCGACTCTAGATGGAATCGGGACTATTCGGTCACTCGGTGACGTGATTAGCAGCGTCGTTTGTCAGGCTGGGAGGGCACAACTGTTTGCTGTGTCTGGCGCCTCGCGGTATTGGTTCAAAAACACGAGAATCAAAAAACACTTGCAGGGGTGATAGGTAGTCTATCGTGAAAGCATGACAGCGCTAAGTACCTTATGGATAGGCATTAGATCGACCTTTGACGTACTCGGTCGGATAATTGATCGGACGCACCTGCAAGCTTCAGCACTACTGCCGGCTCAGCCCTCGGTGAAACAAGTCTCAGAGTGGAGCAATCACTCTATTCAAGAATCGGGTAGAGTAATCACTAGGTAGTTACACATAATCTGTAAGATGTGAAGGACACTCACTGACTTTCAACTGACATTTACCCCTGGTCGATACTCGCTCTCCTAGCCAGATTAATATTCCTTACCAGAACAGTGTGCCCACCCTGGTACCCAAGTAAGACTTTCCACATATCTCGAATCGTACTCTATGATAATAGCCAATCGCATACACTTCTAGTTAAATCCATCAATACCCAACCAAAAGTCGCGCAGAAGCAGCCACCCCACACACCCGCGTCTTAAGACTTATCCATCTTTTCTTTTATGTATTCACCAGTCTGGCTCGCACTTGGCGCTCCACTCCGCACGAGATTTAGATCTTCAGTTTATCTGCAGGCCCAAGAAATACAATACGAGCTTGACGCAGTGAGTTGTTATATTTATTGTATCCGAATTAGGTAAGAAGTAGTTACTGAAGTAGTAGGTAATAATAAGCGAGACTGTTATATGAAAGTGGTGAGAACAATTGCCATAGAGCAGATGAGTTGTTTCGCTAATGATACAGTAGGTAGAATAGCCCGAGAGTTGAAAAGCGGAGGCGCAGTTCAAGCTATTTGATGGCATCATACACGAATACTAATGACTATATGTAGACACTGGTTGGTGTGATGAGGCTTATGAGGGAATTACTACAACTGGTGTGCTTGTGATATTTGGATTGACGAGGTGCAACAGGAAAGGATGACGTTTTCCGGGAATTGAAACACAAGGATAAGGAGCAGGAGGAGTTTGAAGGCGGGAAGGAGGGTGGGTTGATTTGTGGTATTGGCAGAGGTTAAGCCGGCCAGTATGATAAGGTAGGGTGGTAAGTCTCTGACATCGATACGAATGAAGGTGGTGGATACTGTTGCATGGATATCCGGTGGCAAAGTGGCAAGAGTGGCAAAGGGTAGTACCGGCACTCCCGAAGATATACCCGAGAATTCTATGTATATATGTGGCGTCTCTTCACTCTGTATCTATGTCTAAGCACACGGTTCTCCTCTATCATAGTTACAGATACGAAGATGTGAAACACAGAGTGCCTTCGGAGTATTCAAAGTCCGACGCACGAAGTTGCGTCAAATGGTGCATGTCAAGAAGCCTAGGTACGTCGCAGGTGCTGAACTGCTCGTCGACATCCCGCCTGCTCAACAACCCGACAATATTTCTCGCTAGTGATTTTCTTCTTTGAAGGGCATTCTCTCTTCATTGCACTTTGTGAAGAACTGACTATGTACT
Organism: Wilcoxina mikolae CBS 423.85; assembly: GCA_014904905.1. NCBI lineage: Eukaryota > Fungi > Ascomycota > Pezizomycetes > Pezizales > Pyronemataceae > Wilcoxina > Wilcoxina mikolae. The sequence continues at coordinate 154,620 of MU122094.1, forward strand.
CTACCCCGCATTCCGGCCTTTATGTATCAACTTCACAGTACTATTGCTTACTTAACGGAGGATGGTATCAAGAAATCCACCAATGTACATGGGACTTAGTCTCACTACGCGAGCACATACCCGTACCTTTATAAATTCTGGATTGAGTATGGTTGGTGGGAAGGTATCGGAGAATAGCTAGGTAATATTCAACTTTGTCTCGCCCAGTTGCCAAAGGGGTTCAGCACAAAACTGTTCAAGACCATTGCTTCGGATACCATTGAAAGTATTTAAACCCTGGATGATGGGAGGCTGATGCATCACCCGGCAACAACAAGCAAGTCGCTGAGGTGCGGCAGCATATAATTTAGTGTTTGGCACGAGCGTGCTCGAGCATATTCGTGGCTACTGTTTATATGGAAACTTAAATAGTGGTAGGCCGTGAGAAAATAATGTCGGCTTCTACCAACTGTGTTATTATATTACCGCTTCCTCCAGCCACTTTTTCCATTATTTTACCAGCCTTAGACGTAGGGAATGGAATACATGACATATCACACGACTTTTGCCACTCTGGTATGTTGGGTTGCTTAGGCTCGGGTAGCTCCGAGCTTACTCGAGTGATGCTCTACTCTGCTCGTGCCCATCATAAGTAGTAATAATAGCAGCGATATGATAATCTCCATAAATTCCCAATCCATCCCCCTATATCCGCTGTTGCATCCTCCACTTCCACTCTCTCTAGTTGAACTCGGAAAGTCAGTCTCTAGTTAGTTAGCGGTGAAGTAGTAGAACCGCTGGAATGCGAAACATCTGGCCGCAATGGATCTGATAACACTCCTTTCACGCAGTTAGGTTACATACGTCCCATATCTATCGGCAACCTAAACTTTCAACAAGGACTTTTGGCATTCCCAGCACGACAGAATGTTGTGTGACAGGGCTGGATGTTGGGAATATCTTGCATAAGGAGAGTTCCCTAAATCTGTAAACATTTGTTTTGCCGATGCCAAGCCATGGTAGGGATTGGAGAGATGATACGTCATCGACCCATCGCATTATATCTATCGCCTCATCTTCCGTTCCATCTTCCACTCATCCGTCTACCTCAACTCTCCTTTACCTCACCTCTCGCCTTTACCCCTCCCTCTCTTTCCCCTTCTTTCCTCCTCTCATGCCCTCCCCCTCGCACCTCATCGTCCGCCGCTACTCCTCTGACCACCGCCCTCCAAAGTCGGCGAGTTGAATTATCTGCGCTTCCCGGCAACAATCCACGGCCCCGGTTCTCACCTCTCTCGTCGACGCTGACCACCCTCTCCTCCGGCTGCCAACCACAACACTCCACCTCGTGCTCCCCGTGCATCCCAACGTCGCGTTACAAAACATCACGATCATCCCCTACCCGGTCCCTGCCTACTCCAACGCTGCTTCTGGAGCAGAATATGCCGATGCTGTGGAGTGGCTAGAACACCAACAGGAATGGAAGAGAGGGAAACATGTGGTTATTCCTCCTGCTGTGGGGGAGGAGGGGGCGGGGGGGGTAGGGGGGGGGGGGGGGGGATAAAGATGCCAGTGTTACGACCAACCCACATCGCTCCCGACGGTACACGGCAGGTGTGGGTGAATCGACGCGCGTGTTGGGTACTACTGCAGGAGATCACGGTTGAGATTCCGTTTGGGCGGCGCGTAGAAGACATACATGGATAAGATTATGTTCAGTCAAGAGGAGGTGTTTGGGCGCAGCGCTTACCGCCGCTTCCGTCCACTGCAGTCGTCAAACCTCCACGACAGCCAACGTTACCGCGAATGTCTACCGAGCGCCGGAACCGGGGGTCGAGTTTGAGCGGCTGTTTCGGAGGCTTGGACAGGGTTATTACGAAGAGGAGGAGGATGGGGATGGCGTGGGACCGATTGGGTGGGCGCGAGTGTTTGCGGAGTGGGCGAAGATGGAGGTACTGCAGCGCAAAAGGAGGGAGAACCAGGAGCGGGGCCGAGGACGAGGAACTGGGTGGAGAGGGTTATTTTTGGGGGTGGGAGTGAGAGTGATGAGAGTGACAGTGGGGAGGACGGAGGATGAAGGGGAGGAATCTACCATACACATAGACTCCGCTTTGAACTGGTTTTGCGGTGCCAGATTTCAGCCGTTGTTGCACGCAATTGGAGCTAACGGAGACGTAGCTGTGTAGTCGGAAGTTTCGTGATGGCAGGTAGGTGCTCATAAGACCGAGGAAATTGAAAGTGTGAATTCAAAGTATTCTAGCTATATCACGAGTGATATCCGTGATTTTGAAGAGCGGGGTTGTGTATCAGGTTAACATTCCCCGCACTTACACTCATTCAGCCGCTTCTTTGCCGGACTTACCTTACGATTCAACTGTACAATACGTTCGGTTCTCCACATACCAACTCGCTTTTGGTCTCGGAAATATGGCAAATCCACACGCACCAACTAGCGCATCCGATCTGGAGCTAGCGAGCATAGAAGGTAAGCTACTACTGCTGAGTTATTACACTTGCTGATTATCCCCATAGCCTAGCACCGAAAGACCAACTTCGACTCCTGCAGGGTCTTCCCCCTCCTGTTTCACCTAACACAGAAGCAGCATCAGCCTCTACTTCCCCAACGATCCTACTGGACTGGGATATCGACTTCGACATCAGTATAGAATCGATGCGAGAATTTGCAAACAAGATTGGGTTTCTTCCTTTCCGGGAGAAGAAGAATCGAGTATTCAACAAACAACCGCAAACATTATCTTGTGTTTCCGAGCTTGTAGCCGAATCTTCAAACCTTCGCAAATTCCAGGAAGCACAGCAGATAGCGGCCGAGTTCGTGGAGGAGAAAAAAAAGACACTCGGCGAAGAACACAATGATACTCTGGCGGGTATGTACCTCCTCGCATCAACCTATGGAGACCAAGACCGGTGGAAGGAAGCCGGGAAGTTGGCGGGGAAGGTGTTGGAAATTTAAACCCGGGTGTTGGAAGAAAATCATCTTGACTCATTGGCGGGGATGGGATACGTATCTTGGATACTCGGAAAGCAAGGACGGTGGAAGGAGGCAGAGGAACTAGAGAGGCGGATATTTGACTTGGGAGTGAAGAAGTTCGGGGTACACCATGGGTTCACGTTGATTAATAAGGACCATCTGGCGGAAATACTTAGAGGGCAAGGGAGGTGGAAAGAGGCGGAGGAGATGGACAGGGAGACGTTGGAGGTTAGGATTAGGGTGGCGAGGAGAGAGCATCCACATACTGTGATTAGTATGCGGAATCTTGCTTTCACGTTGACGGCGCAGGGGAGGTTGATGGAGGCAGAGTTGATGGAGGTGCAGATTAGGTAGGCGGAAGTGGGGAAGGGGAGTTGAGATGTAATCATCAGGGAAGGGGTTCATGAAACACCCGTGATTGCATGCCGAGCTGGTATTCTACAAAGTAACATCCGTGATGTCTTTCCCTACCCTAAAATAAAATCTTTGCCCGAATTTCAGGTACTGTACCGACTAGTTAGGCTCGTACGAGACTAATCTACAATGCTTGTTTATAACAAAACCTTTAAATTTTGACAACGGCTACGTAGCTAGTTATACCATCTCAATTACGGGTAGATTGAGTGCTCGAGTGGTCGAAGGTGTTTTAATCCCACCCCTACCATCATTGCCGGAATTCATTAACCATTAGTAGCAAGCACCCATTCACAAAGCGAAGCGACACATAACGCCGGACCGCAAAAATAGTGTTCCCATATTCGCCCGTCGTGATAAGAGAGTGTAAGGGTCGAGTGCAGAGATAACTAAGTTGCGTCTTCTCCACCTATTTTCAAACCTCCCCACATGTAAAGCTGAATTTGTGTATGTAAATTGAAAATGGGTTTGATTCCGTGGGCGAAAGAGGAGGTTGTACAGGTAGAAGGCGGTGATGAGTTGGGGAATAACTAGGAGCTGTGTGGAGAGGTTATGTTCGGGAATGGGAGTGAAAGTGGCGATAAGAAAGGCTTTGGCGTAGGGACGTATTATAAGTACCACGGCGTTTTCTCTATTCTGTTTGCTCTTATTGACGATATAAATTGGTACCTCACGATACAAGGTGTCCCTATTGCGGTAGAGCAGCTGAATATGTTCGGTGATGGGGAGCCATCACGCACCCAAAACTATATGCACTATAATACATCTTGAAACGTGAATACGGCGGTGTGGGCCACGAGAAAATGTAGCTAAATCTAGGTGACTGACAGGATTGTAGATGTCCTTAGGATGTGGAGGGTTTCTCGTACATATATCTGTGCGACTCGCACAAGCTTCCTAGTTGGAGGAGACTGGGCACGACAAATTGTGGGGTGATAGTTTTAAGCACCGTATTATCCATTAATCTCCCTCCACTACCTCTCGGGATGGAAAATCCGACAACGACAATCCATCTTTCAACATCATAAGCGCTTCATCAACAATATCCTGTAGATCAATATTCCATGAGTGATCTCTAACCATCACATCCTCCGTGCAATCCACACGCGGCATATGCCTCAGCATCGACGACAAATACCCAATGCTCCGAAGCCAAGTACTCGGCACTTCCAGCTGATACAACCAATAAATTCTCCAAAAGTGACCCCGCTGCCGGCTATCACACTTTGCAGTACATACCGGCGGCTGCGGCCGGGCACATTTTTCGGTTCGAAAATACTGAAGTTCCGTCTTAAAATGCTCGATGACCATATTCCGTTTCTCAATCAGCGCCTCTATATATCCTCCGTCAGAAACACACACTTCAAACCCATTTACGCCGTATACTTACTATTTAAGCACTCCGGCAGGCACTCTTTCAACACTGCCATCCTAAAATCCTCCAACAACACCAAGCTCCCATCCGTCACACAATGACTCTGTAGCAACACATCCCTGGTCGCCTCCCGAAACATCGCCTCATACCTAAACGCCCACGCCAACATAATCTTCTCCAGCAACGGCAGATCCATCCTCGATATCCCCGCGCACCATAAATCCGTCACAAACATCAGCGCTTCGTACAGTTGGTACTTATCACTGATATCCATGATTGCAAGTAACGTGCGAAGTCTTGGCGGGTGTTTTTGCACGGCCCGGTTTCGGAGGTGTAGGATGTTTAGGACGACAGAGAAAGCGGTTGGATCGTCATCAGAGAGTGAAATGGTGATTGGGATCTTCCGGGTTAGATCGTGCAGCTTTGCGGCTTCGGAGAAGGGCGAGGTTTTGGAGAGCATGGTGAGGAAGACCGGGGATGAAGTGCACAGGATTTGTGAGGCGACAAGGAATCGGATGCGTGCGGGTGAGGTGTCGTCGCTTGAGAAAGAATCACAGATGTCGAGGATAATGTCGCCTTCCGGAGCTAGGGTGATCAGAGGTGGTGTAAACATCTTCGTGGGTTTCGGCATCGGAGGCGAGACAGGTTTGGATGTTGCGTGTAAGGAGTTAGGGATACCGTCTGGTTATCTAGAAAGATCCGCCAGCTCAATCGTATGCAGGCGGTTGCGGTTGGATAGCCGGTCTTCCTTATTGGCTGAGGAAAACTGCGGTGACCAATCCGGTGCAGCCTAAGACACTTCGGATTGATCCCGATTTTTAATTTTTTGACTCATATCTGATAATATTTCATACTATACAGTCACTCATGGGGTGACAGCGCACATGGTCTGACGGCGCATTTTACAGTGATCCGCCATCTGCGAAGTCTCCCCTGCGAGTTTCACCTCCAGAACAGCAGTATCTTTCCCTTAATAATCAAGTGCACCGTCACCCCATGTGCGCCATCACCCCATGAACAACTGTATGATAAATTGGAAGTGTAGGAACTGAAAAAAGACGCTATGCTAGGCTATCAGATCAGCTCATGTCGTGTAGATGTTACGACTTGGCATACCCTGTGCCCTAATTCGCGTGGTGCTAATTCTTCGCTGGCAACAAACGTTGAGTCTGAGGAACCAGACTCAACATGTGACGAGTCAGAGACTACAAAGTCGGTTGGTTCTGTAACAAATAAACATGCCAAACAGCGTGGATTGCGTAGACCGATGTATCAAAAATGCATGATCATTGCCTGCTTGGAATATCGACGTCGTCACAAATCATCACTCGCAGTTGCTTGACATCATATGATCCTCGGTCACCAAGAGATACAGTATCATTGTTCGAAGTTACCACTGCGCGAGTCGCCGCGTCTGGGACACTCATGTGCACACAGTCTAGAGGGGTTAGACTCGCGTTTTACTGTTACATTAACGCGAATCTTGCTACGTCTAGGCAGTGCATCTACTCGGAACACTAGCAGTATCAAACGTACAGATTTTGTATATCGTACGGCGAACACATAACGGCATACATTTCATCCATATGTCTCAAATGAAAGTGGCTCTTCTAGATCTTAACACGAGAAAGCACATGCTGAATTAAACCAAACCCGAATACAGGTATAAGTCAAAGTATCAACCAGGGTAAGAAAGAAACAAGCATAAAACCAACAGAAACTACCCAAATGTAATGGTACAGCTACTCCCTAATCCGTAAAATGATGAGACGAACTGCGACAGTGTAAGCGTTACGGTGAAACTAGGGGTAGTCACTTAGGCATACATTTCTCATTCTCCAGTTCGCCTTGCTGCTTGGATCATTTGGACCGCATAACCAGTGTCTTAATGTCGCTACTAGGAGTCCAAGTAACGTATGTGGAACATCTCCCTCCGCCTAGCCGATGAATATTCTTGGGTGGTACCTGTACCGGAAGCTTATGCCAAATTGGAAGTCGGCTGAAACCGCAGGAGTCCATGGCAGGATACGATAGTCTTTGGGTTATTGATCGAGGATCATGTGCAGGTACTCTCAGATGTAGTTTGGTAGTTTGTTGATTGGGATTATCGGTAGGTACTTTTAGATGTAGTTGTCTCGATATGTATATCAGTAGTCTCTTGAGAAATATCGATTTCTTTCCTGGATACGATCCTTATGTTACTAACGTAGTGGACTACCTGGAGGCAAGAGAGATACTTCGGAGAGTGAGGACTAGCGTAAAAGGGTTAAAAAAAGGCTTCGGAGTTTTTTATAACGGCCGATTATGGCCATTAGAGACCGTTTACAGTCTCCTCGGTCGGGGTGGAAACTTATATGCTTGTAGGATGTATCGAGAGTAAGTGATTGGCTGTGACTGGGCGGCTTAGATATAAATTCAAAAGCGAAATTGAGTAGAAATTGAGCACTGTAACAAAGTACCTACATGTACATAGTACCGCACTCCTCAAAATACCAGATGTGCCTTGCTTCTAACGGTTTATATAGGGGAGTCTATTGTATTCTAGCTTCTTTTAAAAATGACTGGGAAAGAACGACGAAAGACGGGAAGTCCGATATCCACACCGGAAATCCTAGAAATCGATACTTCGATGAGCTGTCGGAAGAAAAAACATCGATACCTTGTCACGGGGTTTTATCCCTCGCATTCTTTTTTTCACACAAGGAAATAAATACTTAAAACCTACTTTTCGTGCAATCACATGGATGCCAAATTCTACCCTGGAACATTAACAACGTATACCGGAAGCAGGAGCACCAGTACGTGTGGAACCTCGGAAACAGCAGTACCCGGGGCGGGGATGATAGGAAGCGGCGGTGGTGTTATGATCTCACGCAATCACTGGCGGAATATTTTCGGGG